>QNUK01001261.1:0-87760 GCA_013621035.1 Clarias magur | reverse complement strand
GGTTACTGATCCCGAGCACCACCAAGTTGCCACTGTTGAGCCCTCGAGCCTGGCCCTTAACCCTATCTGCTCCAGGGGCGCTGTATCCTGGTTGACCCCATCCAGGGGCTCTGACCCCATCTTCTTAACTGGGATGTGTGAAAAAAAAAAGTCCGTGTGCTGTAAGGTACATGTGACAAATAATTATCAAAATCAATTGATCTTAATCAATTTTGCTTCTGTGGAATTTGCATGTTCTCCCAGTGCTTGATGGGTTTCCTCCCACAGTCCAATGACATGCAGATTAGGTTTACTGATGTGCCCAAATTGCCTGTAGTGTGTGAATGATGAACGGAGACCCTAAGATGGTTGTAAAAATGTGAATAAATGCAATGGCCTCCATGGTCCCTAATTGGACTACAGAGGTTCTTCTATGGATGGATTACGATTTTACATTTCTTTTCACAGTAGTTTGTTCTCTTTACTTAGTATTGTTTCTGTTTGTATTAGTTTATTTATGTCCTTAGTATTATATTCACTAGTAATTTATTTTCTAAACCTGTATTTGTGTGTGTGTGTGTGTGTGAGAGAGTGTACAGTATACCTGAATAGATGTTAGTGGTACACTTTTGTTTTTAAAACACGGTGAAGGTGTTTATTTATGTATTTACTGTCTTGTTTTGTGCTCAATGTGTATGTATGGATCGCAGGCATTTCAGATATTTCTCCATGTTTCGGATGGATCTGTTGGAGCAGGCCCACTGATCAGGGCTGGCCGCCCCTCCTTACGCAGCCAGCAGATGTTTTCAAACCACACGGGTGGAGCCCGGAGACAGGCTCCGTAATCCCGCCCCACGGAATACCTAACTGACAGCTGCTTCACCCAATAACGTCTCTCATTCTACTCGCGTCGCCCAATGAAAAGTTAGTAAATCCGGGCGCTCGCGGTCCGTGACCGACAGTTCTTGTGACTGTAAATGCGGACATTTTTGTCGACTTGGAAAGTAGCAGCAAAAAAAAAAAAAAAAAGTGAAGTAATGTTAAGGTAGCTGGGTAGTTGGAAAGCGTAAAGACATCGGGAGCGAGGACTGACGGTTTTATTGCGTGGTGAGTCATGTCATTTCCCCTATTTTTCACTTTTATGAACTAGTTGAATCAGTTGGCGTTGTGTAGAACTAGCTAGCCGGAGTGGCTAACAACTCACTTCCTGCTCTGGACGTTTAGGGTGGGCCGCGGTGTTCTACTTTCCCAACGGAAATACAATTAACGCAAACTTATTTCGTTTGTAATGTCATAGTTTTCATATTACAGCGTGGAAATGTTTATAGTTTCTTTGTTTTATGTAAATTCTTCTTCACGAATCAACCAGGTTTGTCTAAAGGTTATGACTCGCGTTTTTATAACGTTACCGCAGTGGCCATGGAGTCCTGAGAACCTCAATGACACTGGGGGAAAATTAATACAGTATATTCCGTGGCCACGACATACTAAGGCGTGGGATCAAATTGTATAACGCGTGGCCACAAGATTCTATGTTTTAACCAAGACCTAAAAACGAGATGGCCACGACTTAATGACCTCATTACATTTGTCCACTTGTAATCTATGGAAAACTTTTTAATTGATTAAGAACTGTTAGTGTAGATGGATAATTATCTTTATGTACTCATTGACACACACAGCATACTACCAAAACAACAATCATCCTGTCACATCCAGGGCATGAATGATCTCATATGTACATGTTGTTAAGCTGTGGCTACAACATAGTATCTCGTTTCCATGCCTTAGTAAGTCATGGCCACAACATAGTATCTTGTGGCCATGCATTATTCTATATTGTCCCCGCGTCTTAGTAAGTCATGACAGAATATATATTTTCCTCCCCAGTGTCACCAAAGGAGTGCTGTACTAGAGAGAGAGACGACTATCAACTTTCTGAAATCTCTCTTGCAACAGGGATTAATCCCAGAGATATCCTCTTTATTTGTTCTGACACTCACTCTGATCTAACCTGATGCTTTTTTCTTTAAGCTCTGACTTTTGATCTGAACTCAGTGATACCCCTGAATTTATCAACCCTATCATAACAGTAAAGCACTTACCCTGTTACAGGAGGTTGTATAGCAGTTTGTCACGACACGTCCAATAGATTGACAAATATTACGCATGGTGTAACATCTTGCTGATAATTTTAGTCATCTGAGGCCCTTCTTAACTTCATGACGTGTTGCTGCAAGTACTAAGGTCAGTAAAATGTGCAGTGCATGGACGGATATTTGCTCAAATCGTGCCCAACACATAAGCTAGTCAGCCACATTCATGACAAGTAACCGATTACAAAACCAGAGTGTGCACAAAGGCGCACTTTTTTTGGATTCTATAATTGGATTCATCTTTCATATCGTGCTACTCGAATGTTTTACAGTGCAATTTGTGTTTGTAATTTTTGTTTAAACCCAATTCCAGAAGTGGCTTGATATGTAAAACAATTGACGAGTATACTTTTAGCTCTGTTTTTTCACGTCCTTACATTCATTGCACACGCAAACACGGCTATTTGTTCCTCTAATCTATTCAATTCAATTGAGTTTTATTTGTTTAGCGCTTTTAACAATGTCATTGTCGCCAAACAGCTTTACAGATTTTAAAAGTAAATTAGGGAAATGAAAATGAAATGCGTGAGAAAATGTGTATAAATCAAAATGATCAGATTGTCTTTGACGTATGGAGGCAATAGGAAGAAACTTTTAGAACTTGAAATCTAGTGTTAGAGGAGCTTCTGATGCACAGTTTAGTGTTTATTTCTTTCCTTCCCCAGCTCTCAGCTTCTCATAGATGTGTGCTACTGACACTGAATCAGAGGTTTTGAACCTGAAAGATAAAAAAAAAAAAAAACACAAAATGATTAAAACGTCACCATTTGAATACACTGAATCTTTTGTAAATCGGCAAAGTCTGGACTTCTTTTCCCTCTGCGTTGGAATAAGTCAGGATGTCGAAAATGCCCAATTATACTAATCAGTGCCATGATGAGCAGGTTGATGTTAGATTGTAGGTTGTTTGATTGTTTTGATGCTAGGCTAGCGTTACAGGGTGTCTCAGAATTTTCCCTACATAAATGTTGGATGGTTGGAAATGCAGTTTCCTTGTTCTTGCAGTCGATGCTGTGACCCTGTGGAGTGGCAACCAAGATCCCTAGATTTATGCCCACTTGTTTTTTTTTTCTTTTCTTTTTTTGTTTGCCTGTGGCCGGGTGTGGTGTACCAGGAAGAGATGTAGTACAAAGATAATTTAAAGGAATGCATTTGAAGTGAAGTTACATACATAACACCAGATGCACAGAGAGATTACTTTTATGTTTACAAAGAAATGGTAATCATGCAAAGGGTGTTTTGTAAATAAAGTTACATTTTGCTGCAAAAAAAGTGATCATTTCTGAAGGTAGGACTATATGAAGACTTTTGAGACACTCAGTAGAGTCCGGTTTACAGTCATGTAGCCATGTTAGCAAGAAACTTTAAAAGATAATCGTTTACACCAGAGTACAACAACAGCTTTTTTTTTTTTTTTTTAAAGCATGCATAGTGAGAATAGCTCCCGTACAGCTGTGTTGTGTATGAATCACTAAATGTAATTGAATGTCATCTGTATTTGTGTCAGCAGAGTGACACCAGTGATTGACGGCACTCGTTATTGAAATGCCTGTAGGGTTTAGCAAGAGAGATTCTCACTTGGATACAAAGCTGTCAATTACCTGAATAGAAATATTGACGAGCTCACTTCATTCTATCTATTTCACTTAAATAAATATATATAAAAATAGCTGTTAGAGGCAGAACAACTTCCACATAACAAGAATGAGCTCTAATTACCGCATCTAGAAAAAAAAGAGGAATAGTTGGGTGCTATTGGGTGCAACCTTCCATTCTTTCTCACAATGATCCTTTTCTCTCTCTTTTTTTTATCTCTCTGTGCTGGTCACTTAAAGTATCCTCATTCCCAAAGTATTTGAAAAACACGTTTTTGTGTGTCAACATTTTAGTAAATCCCCATCTTTAGTAGGCCAAGTAAAGCAGATAAGAAATGTTAAACTAAGTTATAAAATGAAACAATCTTTTTTTGTTTAAACCTCCACAACAGTAAATATTTAGAAGTGACTGTGTTTTCCCCAGTAGTTACAGCAGTATTACAGCTGTGTAATATTTTTTGTGGTATCATTGGGCAATCTCGCACAAACTGGGGGTCAAAGACCACATAACTGACCTAATCCTCTGGTAATAAAAAATTGTTTCCAAAAAGGCTTTAGTGTGATCCCGAAATGGCAGAAAAATATACTGCAAAGCCATATAATCAGGCTTCATCTGTGTCTCTCTGTTTACAGTGATATTTAGTGTTGGAAAGGGGAACTTGCTTCCTTTCTTTTGCTTTAACCTTAAACGCACACGCACACTTTGCTGCTTGATGAAGACGTACGGCTAAAATAAAGGATGTAAGTTGCGTTTAAAAGGAACCATGCACAGCAGTTTTGGTTCTGCTTTGGACCAGACAGTTTGGGAGTGTGTTTAAAAATAGGCTGGATGTGTACGTGTGACCATGTGTATGGAAAAACAAAGAAGTGTTCTGTTTTGGGAGCAGTGCCCATAGGACATGAGCAGATGATAAAATTATCTGCAGCATGCTGTGGAAACAGCAAAACAGTTGACACGAGGTGTGGCACTCATTCTCTTGTTGTGTTTCCTGTTTTCAGGGAGGAAAGTCACTGACATATCATCATGCCTTTGGTGATGCGAAATATCGAGCCACGGCACCTGTGCCGTCAGACCCTGCCCACAGCGGTGAAGAGTGAGCTGGAGTGTGTGACCAATATTACACTGGCTAACATTATCCGCCAACTTGGTTCCCTCAGTGAGTGACCTCTCTCTCTCTCTCTCTCTCTCTCTCTCTCTCTCTCTCTCTCTCTCTCTCTCTCTCTCTCTCTCTCATTTGGCACTATGGCTGACTTTGTATGTTTGTATTATATAACAGGCAGGTTTGCGGAGGACGTTTTTGGCGAGTTGTTTGTCCAGGCCAGCTTGTTTGCGGAGAGGGTGAACACGCTTGGTGAAAGAGTGGACAAGCTTCAGGTTAAAGTTACCCAGCTGGACCCCAAAGAGGAAGAGGGTAAGAGAGAAACAGGATTGTTTTATGATTATATTGCGTGAGCTGTAGACCAAATCATGCTGTTTCATTCTGCACATGTTGGCTGATGGTGACCAAACAATAAGTGAGCTAATTGAATGTCATCATGGCCTTATCAGTAGTCATTTCATTTTCCGTAATGGATGATAATGGATGCATGTCCGTTTCCCCCTTCAGTAGTGTAATTATGCTTGATTAGCTCAAACATGTTACATTTTATCCCCCCTCATTGTTGCCTTTGCTGTTTTGTTGTCTCTAGTTTCCCTGCAGGCAATCACCACCCGCAAAGCTTTCCGCTCTAATCAGATTCAGGATCAACAGCTCTTTACTCGGCCTTCGCTGCCACAGCCAGTTCAGGAGACTTACCAAACCTGCAACCAGCCACCTCCACTCAGTATCCTCAGCGTATACAGGTTTGTGTTTAATGAGCAACCGCCTCAAACTAACGTTACTATGTTTTCTGTATATTTATTATGTTTCATGTTGAGTAAAGTGTTTAATAGATGCATTTGATAAGATATTGCCAGAATAAAAATAAATAAAGAACAAAATCTCGGTAGTGTAAAAAATAATGCATAACTTGCTCAATATAGAATATTTTTTTATTTTTAATCCATTTTTACTGTCTCATGTCTCCTATTTATCTGTGCTTGTGTATTGATTTATTTGATTCTCTGAAATCTGAACCCTTATGAATGTAAAGTTGAGTCTTTATATTTGTGTATGTATACGGGTAGTCCCCAACTTACGAACATCCGAGTTACAAATTTCCGCAAATATGAACGGACCGCGGCTCTATGAACATTCATAGATGCAAACAAATCACGAAAGTAGCTCACGTGTATTGTGAAAAATAATGTTTAAAGAAATTAGACACTGCAGCAATAAACACAATGTTTTTAAGTGTGTAAGAGAATGCTTAAAATGTATAAAGTCCAGTATATTGTATGCGTGTGGGAGTGCGGGAGAAATGATTCAGCCTCACCGGTTTCAATGGATCAGTCCGGAAGCACGATGATAGAAAATGGCTGTTCTGTAAAGCTGTTCTGATGGTTAATAACCTTAATTTCAGCAGAAAACACTCATCAAAACAGATTTCACAGTCGAATACAGTGGAAAACAGTTCTGAGACAAAATGGCGTTCAGGATTCCTCCCGCGATTTAAAGGCGCAGTGACAACACTGTTAAATTTGACCTGTGCCAGATACATTTCCTTAGGCGCAATTACGTTTTTTGGCCACATGAAAGCAGTGTGGGGAAAGAGGACAGAGATTTAGTCAAGTGGATTGGTATGCTTTATATTGTGTATTCTTGTAAAAGGCATATAAAACTCAGTTTGTTGGATTAAAGAACAAATCTGACTTCCAAACAGAGCTCGTTCGTAAGTTGGAGACTATTTTGTATACGTATTTTTATTGCTATCTTCTTTTCTTATGGCCTTGCTCCAGCGATGCTCCATACCTTGAACATTTAAACAACGATTGAAGCTACACATTCTCCTACACATAAGCTAGTGCTTAGTGACTAGTGCATTATTATCCACAAAATGGGACTTAACATGGTCAGTATAGTAAGTAAATCAGATCTGAAATAAATCTACCAGTTAATGCAATAAGGAGGTGTAATATTACTTGATGTGCAGTTAGGTTGTACTTTAGTCATAAAAATGTAACTTGATGCTGGCTGATTCTGCAGTCATCCTTTACAAAACCGATTGTGTTAACACGTAAGAACATTTTCCGTTGATGCTGCTCAATGTTGAGCTGGAGCATATTTAATTGCTTTTTAATGATCATAAGCATTTAAATCTCAAATATTAAATATGACATTTTGTTGAAGGCATATTTAAACTTAGTAAAATGAAAAGGCCATTTTGGTCATTTTTTTGACCAAAGATTTTTAGCAACATTCCTAAAAAATATTATATAAAATTGATGTTAAATTTAATGTTAAAATGGCCATAACCATACAGTATAATCAGCTGCCCGATTGTGTGTGAGTCCCTCTTGTGTTCGCAAAACAACTATGAAACATTAAGGCGTGGTCTCCACAAGACCTTTTGAAAGTTTGCTGTGGTGTCAGGGCTCCAAGGTGTTAGCAGCAAATCCTTTAAACCATGTAAATTGCAAGGTGGGGCGTTAATGGATGAGACTTGTTCCACCTTCTTTCATTGCTTTATGGTCAAAAAGTCTAGCCTTTGCTTACCATGTGGGTTTGTGAGACTTGGATGCCCATGACATCAACATGTTACCTGTTCATTTGGTGTCCTTTCTTGGTCTACTGTTGATGGGTATTAACCACTGCGTACCAGGAACAACCCAGAAGGCCTGCCATTGTGGAGATGTTTGAACTCAGCTTTTCAGCAATCTCAATGTGGCCATTGTTAAAGTCTCTCAAATCCTTATGCTTACATGTTTCCTGCTTTTAACACATTGACTTTGAGAACTAAATGTTTACTTGCTGTCTAATATATCCCACCCCTTGACAACTGTCAAAATAAGGTAATAGTCAATATTATTCATTCACATGTCCGTGATTTTAATGTTATGTCTGATTAGTTTATACTTGATTGATATTAGCTAAGCCAAACACACTCAAAGATTATCCAGGTCTTTTCCATCCTACACTTTAATTGGGGAAATGAAAATGTTGCTGAATGGGTAGCGTTTGCCACTTTCACTTCAATAAACAAAAGCAAAAAGTAAACCATATAGGTTGGTGAATTAGAAAAGGGTGAGATGCCAACTCTTGTGAGGTAAATGAGTGGTCATGTGATGCATTTCGATTAGCACGAGATAGTGCTGAGATGTTACAGAGGATTCGTTTTATTTATTTGTTCCAACTTCCAAGTGGCCAACTTCCAAGTATAGCCTATACGTTAGTTATTAATAAATTATGTTAAAACACGTATAAATTCCTCATTCTTGGAAAAAGTTGTGTGCGTGTGCACATTTGAATAATGAATAACGTTGGGCTGTAAACGGGTTCTGGCTTTTAAAAAGCTGTCAATCAAAATTGACTTTTCGGGCACGAAACTTGTCAGGACAGAATTCGTCCCAAGCCCGAATAGTACATGTAATGTAGTGCACGGAAACATTTACCATGGACTGCCTAGGGCACTTTTTTTTTTCTTTTCTTTTTTTCCAGGATGGATGGTCTGGTAATAAAATATAATCGTCAATAATCATAAATGGTTTTATGACGCTCTAATAGGGAAGATAATAACATTATATTGTTCAAGCCCAGCATCTGCTTGGTATTATACATTATGGCAGGTCAAATCATTCTGCTATTCCAAGGTAAAAGCATTGGTTGCCTGTCTAAATTTACTTCTGTTTTTGTTCCAGGGACGATGGAAAGGAAGCACTTAAATTCTACACTGACCCATCCTATTTCTTTGACCTGTGGAAAGAGCAGATGCTACAAGACACCAAAGATATCATGAAAGAAAAGCGGAAACATAGGGTAAGACCAGAAACTTATGTCAGCCATATACAGTGGACCCTCACCATACAAATGGAAGCGGGTTTGTAACGCAGTTTTTTTAATAGTGAAGCACATTTTCCCCATAGAAAACAATGAAAATTATCATTTCTTCCATACACCCAAAAATTCCAGGCATTATTAATATATTATATAATTATAATAATTATTAATAATTATTTTATTATTAAAAATAAACAGGCATTATTTAACTTTTAATGTTTTTTTTTTCTTGCCATATGGAAACATTACCATTTATTTTAAAACTATAACAAGAACACAATATTACTGATTACTTAAATTTCTGTTGATAGTGCTCTTTTTTTTTTTTTTTCCTTAGTTCCATCCTTGTTAACTTTCTTTGGGCTCATTATATCTTGCACAAAATCACTTCTCCACTCGCCTTAAACAGGTTTTGACCCGGTACCGGAGATCCCACGTGGAAGTGCACACGACCGACTCAATTGCTTGTATGCCAAAATTCCAGCCAAAATGTTGGTCTGTGCGTCATTCGTATGTCAAGGGTCCCCTGTAGTCTAAAAAGTTGACATTACAACAGGTCATCTTGTTAATTTGTGTGTTTCTGAGTGTAGAAAGAAAAGAGAGAAAATCCCAACCGGAGCAACCTGAATCCTCGCAAGATCAAGACACGTAAAGAGGAATGGGAACGTCGGAAAATGGGAGAAGAATTTGTCGTCCCTAAAACTGATGAGTAAGTGAAAATACATGAGAGACTGCATTTTAGTCAGAGTTATGAGATATATAATTGTACCTGTGCTTTTTTAAAAAAAAAATTTAAAGTCAATCCAGGGATGTGGTCAACGGCAGCATTGGGTCAGGTGACGACATGGGTACGATAGACTCTGAGGGACTTGACCAAAGCACTGCCTCCTACAGTTATGATGCTGGCTCTCCTCTTCCACCGCCAGTGATGGATGATGAGGGTTTCTTGCCTCCTCCACCCCCGGATATGACGTAAGTTTTGTGTCTGTGATTTTCATGAGTTTTAACGGTTACAGGGTATGATGTGCTGTGATCTAATGCCTGTTTCCTTACAGGTGTAATGATGTACAATTTGGAACTTCACCTCAGAGACCAGTTAGCATTCTAAGCCCAAGCCATCCCCCTCCGGCTCCTCCAGCAATGCCATGCTCTCCTCCTGGCCGCCCTACAGTGGCGCCCCCTGTCGCCCCACCTCCTCCCCCACCCATGGGATTGGCTCCACCCCCACCTCCATTAGGATTTGATTCTCCTCCCTCTCCTCCTCCTCCCGCTTTTGCCTCCATTTCTCCCTCTATTCCTCCACCACCACCCATGACTACAAGTATCCCGTCTCCGCCTCCTCCTCCTATTGGGGGTGGACCCCCACCTCCACCTCCACCCCCTCCACCCCCAGGCCCTCCACCACCATGCTTTGCTCCATCAGTTCCTGCCCCTCCTCCTTCAGGTGGCCTCTCAGCTCCTTCCGCGCCCAAGCCTCAGCCTGCCCCTGCCAGCGACGGCCGCAGCGATCTGCTGGCAGCTATTCGCCAAGGTAAATCAAAATTTCACCACAGACATCCAGTTACACAGATGTTCTTTAACCATATGAAGAATGAGCCGAACATTACTCCGTCATTAAAGTACAATTCGGGGAGTTCCTTTTTTTCCCAAAATGTTTTGAGGTATGAGTTTTTTTTTCTAAAAAAAAAAAGAAAAAAGGCTCACATTTCAGAAATGAGAATCTGATTTAGAGCAGGAATATTCAAATTGGGCGGCACGGTGGTGTAGTGGTTAGCACTGTCGCCTTGCACCGCCAGGGTCCGGGTTCGATCCCCGGCCAGGCTCGATTCCCGTGTGCATGGCGTGTACTCCGGTTTCCTCCCACAGTCCAAAGACATGTAGGTTAGGCTAATTGCCCGTAGTGTGTGAATGAGTGAGTGTATGTGTGTGTGTCTGTGCCCTGCGATGGATTGGCACCCTGTCCAGGGTGTCCCCTGCCATTATGCTACTAAGTCTCCTGGGATAGGCTCCAGGCCCCCCTTGACCTTGAATACAGGTTTAAGCGGTATAGATGATGAGTGAGATGAGTGATGATATTCAAATTGTGGGCCCCTAGTGCTATATAAAGGAATCGCAAGTGGCGCATTGGTGAGATTAAAAAATGTTAAATTCAATTGAGTTTTGATGAGCCAATTTGTTTTAGACTTTAAGGTATGGTGGTCTTGATTTTTGTGCTCACAGCAAATTGAATTGATTCTCGTTTTTACTTTTATTTTTATACATTTATGAATGAATGAAGGCTTTGTGTTTTAAAAAAATAGTTTGAAATTGTTTGACCAATTCAAGAAATGTTAAACTTTTCATGCATGAATTACAAATTTTAAAAATAAATAAATAAATAAAATAATTTTTGCGCCTCCTGCCTGCAAAGTATAGACAGCACATAGGGATCACTTTTTGTCATCTCACATTATCTTCAGTTTTTGTCATTCTTTTCTTCAACTTGAGGCTGCAAGTCCTGCTGAACCATTCAGGGCAGTTTAACCAGCCCTTCATAGAATCTTCATTAAGAAGCATACCTATTAGCAATGTCTATTTAAGTATTACATTTTTACAAGTAGCATGTTCAGTGAGCAGGCATTTTCTTAATGTCAGGGGGGATCTTTCCTTTCTAATTTGAACTCCTTGTAACATAGCTATAGAAGACATATTTGCAAAGAAAATATTAATTAAAAAGTAAGCATTTCACCAAAATATGCGCTTTTATTTTAACCTGTGTTAATTGGCAATATTAAATTAATATTGTAATTTTCTGCTTACTCAAAACAATATTTGACAAAAATGACATATCTATGACTTTTTTTTTTCTTCTTAGATTTTATTTTTTGTTGTTGTTTTATTTACCTACAAGGTTCTTATACTGTTCAAGGTGTCTGGTTGTACTTGCAATAAATTGGCCGTAAGTGGCGTTTCGGTGTAACGTCTTCTAAAGAGGCTAGCAACTTTAACATTAAAATCCA
The DNA here is from genome assembly GCA_013621035.1 of Clarias magur. Classification (NCBI taxonomy): domain Eukaryota; kingdom Metazoa; phylum Chordata; class Actinopteri; order Siluriformes; family Clariidae; genus Clarias; species Clarias magur. Next base: position 76,115 of record QNUK01001261.1, on the reverse strand, counting down.
AGCCTATACAAAATGCTGACTTTTAAATGGCTGATTGATCAGTCTCAACAAGGGTGGGGTTCCATTCACCTTCACAAATCCTTGACATTAAATTTTCTACTTTTGACCCTTCTTGTTAAAAACAAAAATAATATCTCTAGTATTTCCTGTAAACCAACTCAGATAGTGCGTCATTTTCAGTTTCTATGCTGAAAAGCACGGTTGACGCTATTTCCGTCACAAAGTACACATGGCAACTGGCCTACACAGTGTTTTACCTCACAGTAATCAAATACCATATCACATCCTTTTTTACACATCAGAGCTAAGTGTATGCACAGGGTGAAAGACGTAGGAGGGAAAACCATAATCATGTTTTAGAACATGTCTGCTATAAGGGCTGGATTCGAGTCTGAAACCTGTTATTTTTTATTAATGACTTTTGTTGCTAATCACAAAAAAGATTTGTTTCGTTTATCTCTTCATACAACAAATGCGATTGAGAAGGCTCTTCTGAGTTTGTGTGCTGATTTCTTTCTTGTGTGGAATTCTGACAAAGGATGCAATTTCTCTAAACATTCACTGCTAGGAATACTGTTTCTTGGATTATGAGTAATGGAGTATGAGTTATGAGTGAAGTAGACTGAGCTTTCTTAATTCTCTGAAGATAAAAACCTAATTTAAAAAAAAACCAAATTTTTTATGCAACCCATATAAATTTGAGACATTCTGCTTAATGCATCAAAACAATGAATGAATAAATGAGTGAGGAAAGTTCTGTGATTTTTATTTTTAATTAGTGAACTATTTTCATTGAAGAATGCACTTTTTAAAATGTGCTCTGTGTAAATATATGCCTCAGTATAACGCGAGAGATAACTAAAGGATAGATGAGGATAAGTGAGTGAGTAAATTCTGAACTAGAAGAAACCGTTGTTTTGTTCAGCTGTTGACTTTGGATGCCTTTTCCATAACTTCAGATAATAGGAGCCACTCCTTATGGAATGTTCGTAATGATGAAATCAAAGACTTGGTTGTTTTTTTTCCTCTCTATTGTCAATAAATGTATTGTCTTAATGATGAAACTTCAGGTTACTAAAGCGTGTGTGTCTGTCTGTCTGTCTGTCTCTAGGCTTTAACCTGCGTAAGGTGGAGGAGCAGAGAGAGCAAGAGAAGAGAGACGTCGTAGGCAACGATGTGGCAGCTATCCTGTCTCGCCGTATCGCCGTGGAGTGCAGTGATTCTGAGGATGATTCCTCAGAGTTCGATGATGAGGAGTGGTCTGATTAAGACTATAAAGCCTGTCATGAGAGAAAGCATTCCTGTTAGACCAAAACTATTTGTTTCCCTTTAATGAGGCCAGCAGTAGTAGAGGCGGAATAGGGCCACAGTGTGTGCGCGCGTGCCCGGTCTCTTCTGTCAGAGAGTGAATTATTTAGATGATCAGCCTTCTCCTGTTTCAGAGTGCCAATTCCTCTGTAACGCAGCTATGAATGAGTAAATTGAACTAGAGAGGTTCTATGTTTTTTTTTTTTCTTTTTGCATCTCCCTAGCATATTTGTAAAAGATCATCATTAATCACCTAAAGCTTTGCTTTGTTCATACACCGAAGCTGAGTATGATACATTGCATGAGGCAGTACATTAGATAACTACTACTGCTATCTTTTCTTTCTTTTTCTTTTTTTCCCTCAAATGGGTGAATTTTCTCATGGCATTGGCTTTTATTTGGAAAATTATTTCCCAGAGTAAGAAGCACAGTTTGTAAAACAAAGTTTTTACAACAACAAAAAAATTATATATATATACCGTATCATGCTTTACCATCCTGTTTCCTTGGTAACAATCTTTGTCTATTTAAGTGCTTTCATTGTATTGGTCCTTTGAGTTTGGCATTATGGGAAAATAATTTTCCCAATTGTATGTCCTTTTTCTCATGTCTTCGTACTAGGTTTGGTTTGTCAAGTGTACTGATTCTTTTTTTTCTTTTTCTTTATTTCTTTCTTTTTTTTTCTTTTCTTAAAACTCCATGTATGCCAAAGTCACTTAAGCCGAGAAGCTGGAAAAAGTTTTAAAAAAATAATTATAGAGGAAAGTATTCATTTGTTAAAAGTGCCTGCTTTATGCAAGATTAGCGCCCAAAGAAACTCCTCAACATATAAAAAAAAAAAATATCCAAAGCAGTGACGGTGGTGTTCTATAATCTTTAGATTCTTTACAGTTGTTCTGTTGTACCATGGCCACCTTACACCACAAACACTGCTGGTATAAGTTTGTATCATTTTCTTACTCATAACTTAGCAACCATTCCATTCTCACTCTAGGTTTGCAATGCCATTTGTCATGGTTATGTCTGTGAGGGCATTTAAATTGTTCTGTTCATTGCTTTTTATTCAACCTGTAAGCGATTGATTGATTAATATGCAATTTGGTTTATTATTGTTATTTACCTCTAAGTGTTACATTCCAACATGTACCAATGATGACAAAGATCTAGAGTATTAATCTAGAAGCGTTGGTGAATTTTTGACCCTGACATTATTTTAGAGTTTCTCGAAGATCGTTAAACAGACAGCAACGAGCCAATCAAAGACTAGTATTTTGGCCATGGTATGATTTAGTTTCAAGTCCGTATTCCTTATTTCCAGAAAGTATGCAATATTTTTAAGCTTTTTTAAAATTGCCTATGGTTTATAATTGTAATTGAAAGCTTTTCTATTGGTGATTTAATTAAATAAAGACCTCAAGTTATAAATGCCTTAAGTAGCCTTGCCTGCTAACTATACTTAACCACTTGTTCTCCATCCAAGTGTTAAAAGTGAGTTTGTGTACTTAGTTGTTGAGTATTTTATTTATATTTTATTATTATTTTTTTACTGCAGCGTACCAATGTATCATGCTGCTTGACCTGATCATACCAGTAACACATGCTAGTGCCTTGAGTCTGCTCCATCTCCAATTTATGTCGATGGATGTGTTGTAAGGTAAGAAATGTAACTATAATATAGGACAGGCACTATTTTGTGAAGAAGTACCATTTTAAGCTTAAATACTTGGCCAATGCTCGTACATTTTTGTACCTTCTTGAAACGTGGTACCAAACGTACCTTGTCTTTGAATGCTAAGGGACATTTTTTTTTAAAGTCCTGTGGATAAATAATTAATTGGGTTAAGTAGGTAATTAGTTAAATAGATTAGATTACATAATTCCTTGCTCTTACACAATTATTAATCTCAATATATATTTGGACTCAACTGTTACCATTAAATATTAAACCATGTATTTCAGGGTCATTGAACTGACCTTGAATGCAACTAATCCAGCTGGGCTTTGAAGACCTAACACTGGCTATCTGACCCCTCTGGGTTTTACATTTACAACCTTTCAGCTGCTATCAGTGAACCTTAACTGTGGCACTAGCATTGAGACTTTGTCAATCACCTGCTGCTTTATATTTCCAAGTAATTTTTAATAGGGATGTCTTCATTTACTTCGATTATGCTGGTTTTGTAGAGCTTAATAGAAGAAGAATATGAGGTGGCTTGGTGGTTAAGTTGTTGGACTGCGGACCGGGAGGTCCTTGGTTCGAGCCCTGACGTCGGTGTGCTGCCACTGTTGGACCTTTTAAGCAAGGTCCCCTCACCAATTACAATTGGGTGTCGAGCTGGCAACCCAACCTTTTAAATAACTGCCACAGAAACAGTGGATGTATATCCGTTGCCTAATGTGCAGTGAGGTGTGTCGATGAAACCATCCATCCATATGCAAGCTCAAATATTTTAATGGTTATATGCATACTTCCCTCTAATGTGAGCTGTAAATGGCACAACCATTTTCTCAGCAAACCGCGACACTCTTAAAATATGCACATTTAAAATGAAGGTAAACTAGGCAGAATTTTAATCAAAATGATTATTTATTTCCTTATACAAACAACACGTACATCATCTCAAAACACTTCATTTAAAAAATATCACATTCACTCATTAACATAGATATTTGTGCACCTTGTGCCAACAGCACATACTTGAAGTATAAAAGCATTCATCATCATGATTTAGAAGAACAAATGTCAAGTACTTCAGTCAATAAATAAATAAATACACAAGTAAAGAATTAAATCAAGAACCTTCAAATAAAATTTGTAAAAATTGTCAAGTCATCGTAAAGTGCGAATATTTTTTTTAAATCTCTGAATGTCAGAGTCTGTGAAAATATCAGGCACAAATTGAAGACAATTGATGCAATACGTATTTTATAAAAGCATTTGTTTGTTTGTTTTTTTAATTCTTCACTTTTTATAGTAGGAAATCTACTGCTGTGTTGGTCATAGCTGTTTTTAATGTATAGAAAATAAAAGATTCACAAACTTTTATGAAAGTTTTATATAAGAAATAAAATAAAAACTGACAGGTTACAGTAGGCTACACATATGTTTCAGGACTGTCTGTGAATGAGACACCAGATTGCTGTGACTCATGGTTCACGAGTGAGGCAGAAGTCTTGGCTACTTGCACAGTTTCCTAAGGAGGCAATGATGAGGGCACTACCAGTCAAATGTTGGACACACCTGTCCATAGAAGGTAATTCTTTCATTCTAGAACATATAACAACCATCAAGTAGCATATTTGACCATACAATGTCTCAGAAATGTGAAATCAAAACGCGTTTTATTCATTCCTTAACTGTGTTCCCGATGAAGCCGTGCATACTCTTGATATCTTCTGAGCCAACTTTAGAAGGAAGTGCTATCCAAGAGTCAATGTAATTTATACAATTAGTGAAAACTTGTTTTGGGGTAAAAATTAACCTGAAAGTGCATCTTAGACAGAATTTGTTCATTCATAAAATGGCCTTATAAAAATATCTTTTAGACAATTAAAAATATACAGTATTTTCATTTTATGTAGTGTGTCCAAACTTTTGCCTGGCAGTGCATGTGCATATGTGTTTAATTTGAGTTAAGTTAATTAATTAAAGCATGATCTACCATGGCACCGAACGGCATGGCATATTTCAGAAAGGTTTCCGCCATCCGTTACACATCACTTGGTGTGTGCGTGTTTTTGTTGAATGTGTTCGGGAGGCAGCAGCAGCAAGCTTGCCTCAGTGCTCGCTGTATGTGTGTGTTTCTGTAGGCATAAATCAAGGGGTTAAGCAGAGAGTTTCCTGTCACTGGCACCAGAGTGGCATACGTGTATAGGCCTGGTGATGATCCATCTCCGAGGAGCCCGTACAGGGCAAAGGGGATCCAACAGCTGGCAAAGATGGCAAGGATGAGTGCGAGAGTGTGCACACGTCGGCGTGTGTGCGTGCGTGCAGAGGGCAGTGTGTGTCTCTGAAGGGCGATCTGATGAGAGTGGCGAAGAACAACTTGGCAGATCCAGGCATTGAGTTGCAGCATCAGGGCGAGGGCCAGCAGAAAGCCTCCACACAGTGTAGCCAAATGCACTCGGGTCAGTGGCCAGACCACACTGCATGATTTTCCATTGTCCAGACAGTTCCAACCTAAAGCAGGAAGAGCACCCTGTAGGCCTGCCAGAGCCCACCCCATAGCCAGAGCACAGCGAGTATGGGTGTGTGTGCGACGTGAGCCATACGTCAGGGCTCGGTGGAGAGACAGGAATCTGTCTAGGGTAATGCCCAGTAGTGAGAAAACAGAGGCACTGAGTGCGCTGACCAGCAGGCCCACACTAGCCAGTTCCAGTCCCATTGAGGACACACACCACTGAGACATAAAATACATCAACAGTCCCACACCTGCCAGAAAGTCTGCCCAAGCTAAGCTACCAATGAGAAGGAACATGGGTGCCCTCAAAGATGCCGAAGAGAGGATGGTCACTATGACGATTGCATTCTCGCAGCAAATCAGGGCACCTGACACACACAGTGCAATATCCCATGGACTGAATATTGTTGACACCATGGGGTCGGGTGTAAGGCGGACATCAGAGAGCTGCAGGAGCGGATCGATCTCAAAGACAACCTCCAAACCCACGTCAGAGTCATTAAGGGCCATGTCTGCAGGAGAGAAGGAGAAGATAATTGATCAGTACAGTAATGCTCCACATATAACATCCTGTATATAGGGTTATTTTAGGAAACACTTTTGGTCAGAAATAATCCAGTGTGCTTATGAAATCCCACAATGCACTGCAATAGATTGGTACACCGACAGATACGAAGTACTCAAAGTAATTTTTGCAGCTGTAGATAAAATATATAGACAAAAACAAAAGTGAATATATTCATGACATAACAGGTTTATGCTTAAATTTAATGCAGGTGGGCTTTTTATTTCATAACTTTCATTTTACAAATAGCATTTTATTAAATTGGCCTAGATGTCATTAGACAGTAGTTACAGACCAAATTGTTGTTATTATCTGTATTTGGATTTAAAGATTCAATCCAAGCGATCAAAAAAAAAAAAAGCAAAACAATATCAACTCCATAGGAACTATAATGCCTTTAAAAATTGTGGAGTGCAAATTGCCTCACTAGAACAAAACGCATGACGACTTAGGAAAGACCTTCATTAGGTTTGCTAGAGTAGGTACAGTATAAGAAAAAAATATATATGTATAAGAAGAAAATATGCAACTCCAGTGTACTCCAGAGCTATGTGTAAGATGAAAGTTATGAAATAAAAAGCCACTTTTTGGAAACACTGAGCTAAACTTTATCTTATGAAATGTTTCAAATTCATGTTTAAAAGTGACCCCATAAAAATGTACACTCTTCATTCTCTAGCGTCACGTGTTTAGGTCCCCTAGAGCCTAGAGCTTACGTAACATCTAAACACGTTTTTTTTTTTTTTCTGGAATCTGCTGGACAGCGCGAGTCTCATCGCACGGAGGAGGCTGAACCATGAATCACGGACTGAGCCGAAGCCGAGCGAAGAGAGCCGAACTGAGATGCTGAGATTGCTCAAGCGCTGCTGTTCCAGTCGTCACGGCGAGCGAGATGAAATGCCTCACAATGCACGAAAGCTTAGTACCTATTTCACCGCAACGAATATGATGTGATGTTAAGCAGAACTTACTGAGGTGATCGAGTTTGCTCAAGGACAGCTTCTGTCTTCAGTGCTCCAGCATCCAAGACAAGTGTCTGCACGATGGGAGCTGAAATCCGATTTCGATCTTAATCCTTTCCGACGCTAAAAAACAAACAAACAAAAAAAAACAGGCACGAGTGCTCTTTCAGTCTTTCTTCTTCTTCGTCCTCCTGCTGTCTTGTCCTCTCCGTAGTCGTCGTGAGCTCTTCTGTGTAACACCCGAGTCTGATGGGCTGCTCTACCTTCATTGATTCCCTCCTGACGTCAGTTACGACGAAGCGCGCTGATCTATCCCCCCTCCCCCACCCCATCCCCGCGCAGCCAATCACGAAGCGCCTCTGGACAGCTTCGGCTGGCGTAATTTCATTCACAAAAATACCGCATTCTTTCACCCCGCCCACTGCGACGGCCAGAGGGAAGGAGAGGCTGTGGATGAGTGTGCTGACTGGCAATCAGTTCGGTTACTTACGGGAAAGTCGTGGATAACTGACGTGGGTGTGTGGGGGGGGGGAGTGTTGCGCATTCATATTGCAAAGCATTAAAAAAATTACAAGTATTAATTTTATTATATCACTGTGTGTGTGTGTGTGTGTGTGTGTGCGCGCGCGCGCTCCCGTGCGTTCGTGCCTGCGCACTCTTCTGAGCGTGAGTCACCCCTGTCCGTGGTGCTGAAAGACCCTTGGCGCGTAGAGCTGACTTCCAGTGACGTCAGCAATTGTGCACATTTTGGGTACACGTCCGAGCTGCTTGAGTAAGATCACCTTTACCTGACTTTGCCACGATGTACCGGGGTTATTTATGCGCCACACAATGCGGCATCATTGACCGCGAGCGCAGCGTTGCCCGTCTGCAATAACGTGAGATGGCACTAAAAGGGTGACGCTATTTCCTGGCAGATGAGTCGGGGATTCTCGCGCTCTTTGGTGTGATATAGAGGGGGGGGGGGGCGTCGCAGTGGAAGCGTGGCTCTGCATTTCAATGAAGCAAGTGGGCGAGGAGCGAAGTGTCGGGGAAATCTCCTCTCCTCATCCTGGCCTATATAAGGAAGCGTTTCCGGTGCTCTCCAATTGGAGACAAAAACAAAAAAAAACAACCCTTAAGAATAAAACCAGGGATACTGAAAAAAGAAGAGATTGCAAGGACAATTAATAATTAGACAGGGGGCTCCTAGAACCTCTGCTGTGATAATCCGTAAAATGGATTACAATTCCCTTTAAATGTGTCTCACAAAATACATGCCCACAACCTTCCTCCTCATCTTAAACAAAGGAATCCATTTTAGGATAAATAAAGCAATCTTAGTTTCTAAAATTAAATAGCAATCTATCTTTTATACCTGTTGCATAATCCAAAAATAATTTATGCACATCATAGTCGTCATGAATCCAGAAGTACTGCATGAGATTTGATGGACTCTTACATGCCCTGTTCTGTCTTTTCCATGGTGACGGAGGAGAGAAGGAGGAGGAGGAGAAGGAGGAGGAGGAGGGGGGGGGGCGCAGAGTGCGTGGGTGAGTGTGTGTGAGGAGACTGCGGATTTCCTCCTAGTTACCTAACATCAAGAAAAAAAAGACTGTCTGCATCCATGGCTTCACCAAATCCTTCCAGCCTGAAGATATCCACTATATACAATATACTCACTTTTGTATAGACTTTGCTTGAAATCCAGTGAGGTTAGAGTGCAGTGTAGACTGACCAAAAATGCAGAAGACTGCAGAGAGGTGAAGGGCTGGACATCATGTTATGTAACTGTGCGAGACTGTTCATTTCTCTGTCATATGAACATGGAGAGAGAGAGAGAGAGAGAGAGAGAGAGAGAGAAGAAAATGAAGGAGGGGGAAAAATTAGCTATGAAGGCAGGGTAGAACTGGATTTTATAATGTTACACCTGCAGAAGCGTGACTACAACAATAGGAGAAAACATCGACTGTGTTTACTTTCAGACTAGTTGCTGAAACTCTCCTCTAGACCAGACTTAGACCAGTCTTTGCAGGCTGTGTGAAGATGACCTTGTGAAACTCGTGAAGCCTGAAGATTGAGAATATAAGAAGAATAATGACTGCAGTGTGACCAAGCAGGCACAGAGTATCTGGATCAGACTAGTACTGGCACATATTGGATTCAGTACCCTTTTGTTTGTATAGCTTAGTGCTTTAGCCTTTTTCACAAGGCAGTTTTATAGAATGCATAGAAAAACTCTACAATAACATGAGCAGAAATTGTGTGAGGAACCAACTCAGACAGAAACCATCTTCTTCTGAATACCACAGGAGAGTGGTGTTATACATTATTACATTAGCAATATAGAGAAAAGGCAAATAATACTAAATGTATTTAAAGGATTGTGGAATTTTTGTTATGTTCATATGATAGATAGAATTTCTGTATATAGAAATTCTGAAATAGAATGGAATAAAACAATATGGTTGAATATCACTGTTACCTCACACATCCAGGATTGTGGGTGCGAATTCTTCCCTCCAGTGTAGGTGAACAGTGTTTTCATGATGTAGCATGAAATAGTTATTCTACATTATGTAACAACATAAACTTAATGTCCATCTATCTAGGAACCTCTGTAGTCCAACTAGGGGTTGTGGAGGCCTGTGGTGATTACCATTGTATTTATTCCCATTTTACGACTATGGTAGGGCCTTCAGTCACTCACACACTATTTGGGGACACCAATTAGCCTAACCTGCATGTTTTTGGACTGTTGAAGGAAACCCACCCAGCACTGGGAGAATATGCAAACTCCATGCACACCAAACCCTAAGGTGGGAATCAAGCCTGGACCCTGGAGGTGCAAGGCGACAGTGCTAACCACTACACCACCGTGCCGCCATAAACTTAATAGCTTAGTAATATTTCTGAGATTAAACGGCTGATGAAAGATAGTTTACATTATAAAGTTTAAACGAGAAAGTCAATAATCATGACAAGGAATTTTAATGCTACACATTATGTAACTGAAAGACCATTCAGACTAACATGCTACATAGTCAGAAAGTCTGCTTATATAGCTGTCTTTGGTGCTAGCAAAACATTCTTCTGTTCTGTCGATATTAAAAATGGGGAAGGTACTCAGCATCAAGTGCATTTTGTTCTTCATCAAGTATCAGGTATTTGTTTTGTCTTAAATATTCAATTATGTATCATCAGCATTGATCATTATACCTGCATGTGTGAGTTTCTATACGTTCTGGCTCATTATATTGACCAAGAACGGACACTGTGGTTAGGATATTGATACGGCGTGACCGGCTGTTTGGTTGCTTGTCAAGTAACTGGTCTCACATTACACACGTTCCAGTCTCCCTGATTTAGGATGCATGATGTCACACGTACTCTTGCTCACACTTCTCTCTCTCTGCATCACAGCTCACCAGTCTGTCCTGTTCCTCAAGGACACAGCTCGGAGGCTGCTTTAATTGGTATTTTGATGTGTCATTTGCCAGCTTGAATGTTTAGTACATTGTAGATGCCTTTTAGGAGTGTGTGCTGTATTGCTTACGTCAGAGTATTTGAGGACTCCGAAGTGTTATAGTTAGCACAGGCTGCAGTGCTGAAAGTTTTGATAGATTAGAAAGGTTTTTTGTTGTTGTTGTTGTTGTTGTTAGATTTTACATTTCTATATACTGTAAGGACTGTGTGGTTGTCAGGATGAGGTGCGTCACATTTTTGTTGTGTTGCACTATGCTGCAAATGCAGCTGATGGTGACCCGCTCACAAAATACAGGTAAGAATCGATACATTCAAACCGCAAAACTGTATGTCATTTAAGTCTGCTCACTTTAATAAAGCTCAAACAGATTATATGTTTTGGATGACATATAATCCTACTCAGTACTGGCCTTCTGTCTATATTCTTTACCTTTCAGTATTATTATTTTAGTCTTAGTTTAAGTATCTGTTGGATTCCATGTCAGATCACCTTCTTAGTGAACTTTAAAGAAAGACACTTGTGCATCATACTGTTTGTACATATGATGATGCTAAATTTCTGAAGTAGTAATAATGTACACTAAGAAATAGACAACTAATTAGGTTTAAATTAATTATGACTATTGTGACGTAGGAGTTTTTAAGTGTATTTAAAATAAAAATTAATTATTTTCAACATGTATAATTTTGGCTATAATAATTAAATTAACAGTGAGTTTGCAATTTAATGAATAAAAACAAAATTCCTACATATACTGTATCCTAAACCTTTGTCTGCATGCCTCAAACGGTGGGTCAGTTTGCGACATTCCATTATTTCATCATTACTTGGGTGATGGCTTTTGAAGTTCTTTTAAATTCATAGTTGATCTCTTTTACAATTTTGACTGTATGTTTGATAATGAAATATTTATTCATGTCTATAAGTAGAAGCCTGCTGGGAGCTGAGCCAACCAGTTTAATGGAAATTTATAATTGAAGTCTGAAACTTCTCTGTATCTGACAAGATGAGGCTAAAGCCATGGATTCCTATTTGTTCCTATACTTGACAGATGATTCAGCCATTGCTGACTGTTCTCAGCTGGATTCATGTGATCGATGCACCGGTGGAGATCCTGCTCTCAATCTGACAAACTGTATTTGGAGAAGCTGTGACAATGGTAAGGGAACATGCAAACATGTACACAAACATAGAGATGGTCTTATATAATATTCCAGCTCTGTCTTTCTCTATTTGGTGCTCAAAGTGTCTTACTGTGACACGTGATTCCTTGGGGAGTGCACTTGGGAACAGGACAGTGAATAATTTAAGCGCACACACGGTGTCATGGCAGCCATCACACATAGACACCATCCCCAGTAAATAATTCAGCTCTATTTTCTGTTCTAAGGAAAATGGACTGTAAGGAAAATGCTTTGTAACACTGAGAAAAAAAAAAGAAAGAAAAAAAAAAGAAGACAAAACTCGGAACACATAAATGTCATAAAGTCAAATGTTTTAGAATATGTTTATGATAGTTGAGGATAGATTTTGAGGTTTGTATCAGGCCGATTTGGAATTGGCACTAGGATGCTTTTGTCAAGAAGACTTCGCTATGTGTGTGTGTGTTTTTTTTTTTTAACATTTTATCCAAATTTGAATCCAAAGCTGCAGACTGTACCTTTAATTTTTTACTCATTACATAATGGTATGTACAGAGCAGTTTCACTTTTGTAACTCTTAGTTTCACTGTAGTTATTAAATAGTTTAGAGTACCAAAGACCATGCTTTAAGATGAGGTTTAAAGCTCACTCACCATCTATACCATTAAATCCAGTATTGAGACTATAGGGCACAAGGACAGCATGACTGGCATCACAGGGCACACGCACATACATACACACACACATACTCATTCGCACACTATGGGCGATTTGGGAACAGCAATAAGCCTAAACTGCATGTCGTTGGACTGTGGGAGGAAACCCACCAAGCACAGGGAGAACATGCAAACTCCATGGATGCAGAGGCAGGAATCAAACCCGGCAAGGAATCGAACCCGGACCCTGGAGGTGCAAGGCGACAGTGCTAACTACTTCACCACCGTACCACTGGTTTAAAGCTGATTTTTTTTTTATGTTCTCTTTTCTTGCTTAGATAATAACACAAGATGCATACCTGACACAGAAGACTCTGGAGAGTGCACTGTGTTCAATGAGACAAACTCCTGCCCAAGTGAGTATCACATGACATTAAAAAGAAGGAATCCTAAACTCATTTCACACATGAAAATATATGCACACTCAACGTTGTGTCTGTTTGTATTTGTGTGTGTGTGTGTTTGAGTAGTTAGTGAGAGGTTTGAAGACAGTGGATCAGGTAAGCTTTTAGGTCTTGGTTCCCCTTATCTCTAACCATTTCCCTCTTATGTAATTTAATACTTCTGTAGCTGACCATCTATATGATTCCCAGCAATAATGAAGCCCGGTGTGTGAATAAAAGCCACTTTGAAATTGACCTAATTCTATCCATCTTGCTCAGATGACTCTTCTAAAGGCTCAGAGTTTTCTCAGGCATCATTCGACCTGTCCAGCTTCATAGGTGGGATCATACTTGTGTTGTCACTCCAAGCAGGGGCCTTTTTTGCTTTGCGCTTCCTCAAGACAAAAGACAGCTCTTACGAGACCATGTGAGTGCCATGTTTATATCTGTGCTTGCTTTTTTATGGCTTATATACATGTGTGATGTTATTCTGTTTGGCCTGATTGCTTTTACATATTATTATTATTATTATTATTATTATTATTATTATTATTATTATTACATATTATCTGTTTTAAAAGTTGATATACAAGTACACATGTATAAAGGCAAAACAATAACTCTTGATAAATGTAGATACTGAAATCAGAATGTGCATCTTTTTAGTAATCTAGTTTAAACATGAGTGTACCCAAGTTTTCCTTTTCTTTTTCTTTATTTCTTCTTTTTTTCTCTCTTTTTTTTTGTTGCATCTATTAATATATAGTGACCAACCCCAGTGAGGAGATCAAACAGCAAGGTAATAATATATATAAAAAATATATAGAAGTACAGAACAGCAAGAAATGAGAAGAATAGAAGAGGCAGTTGAGAAACCAGAAGCAAGAGATGACCGAGCAGTACAAGACGGATGCTCGTTTTAAGATCCTCACCTATTTATTTGGGTTTTTATTGTTAGTTTATTTGTTTGTTTGTGATTTTTGTGTGTTTCCATATGTTTTGAAAATCTTATTGATCAGTTATTGATATTAATGTGTTCTGTCCTTAATGTGTTCGGTTTTTAATTCTGTTTTAGCTGGTTTGTCAACTTTTTTTTTTTAGTTTTTTGAGTTCTGCTTGTTTATTTTTTAGGTATATAATTAATATGAAATTAGTAAATCATCAATTGTATAGTGTATAGAATAAGTATATACACAATAAATTAATATTAGTGGTTGATGTTGAATAGAAATTTGATTTAGCTGCCTAATCTGTCATTTACAGTTATGCTACATAAAAAGAAAGAAAAGTTGTTTAGAAGTGATTCCTCTGATTATTATTAATTGTTTCTGCAACAACATTTTACATTATTGCTTGGTAAATTTGTTTAATAATTACATTCGGATGTAAGTACACAATGTGGCCTGTAGGGGGCAATATAGTGACACCTGATAAGTTCATACCACTTCTGACTGTAACTAATAGGACAATAAATAAATGATATATAAATAAACGTATATGTTGCCTTTTCCATTACATAGCTGAGAAACTACTATATTGAATATTGAATATATAAACATACTGGATATTTCAAATAAAATTACCTATTACCTATTATCTTATCTCTATACTGCTTGTTCTGTTCAGGGTCCTGGAGCCTATTCTAGGGAACTCCCCTGTATAGCATGAGGTGGTTTACACCCTGGAAGGGGTGCCTGTCCATCACATGGGGCAAACTCTCACTTTCTCATTAAAACACACATTCTCATTAAGATTTATCAAATCTAGCATGACCTTAAAAGTATATGCAAGGGCATGCAAATAATGCGGGAACTTGATAATTAGTATCAGCTGCTGCTCATGAGTTATCTGGAATATAGGTACATCACACCAGGCATAAAACTTTACATGAACTTCAGTGTCTAACTTGGAGTACATCTAATGCCACATGTTTCTGAACCACTATTTTTGCCTATGCTATACCATTTCATCAGATGAATCTGTGGAAGTTTTCAATGCCTCCATCAAAATGTTTTTTTTTTGTAGGTTTGTAAAAATACATACTTTAATTTCTCTAATTGTGTAATCTTTCCCCCATGATAGTTTTTGTCATTGCCAATCTAAAACAAAGAAGGTATTGGCTATTCCCTTCCATTCTGGCATTGAACATGGTCATTATGTGGGTGTACTAATATCAGAAATAATTTCTATAATACTCAGATTTTCCCTTGTCAGTAGAACTATTCCAGGTAGCATTATGAAGTCTCCTGGCATAGGCCACAGGCTTCTCACAACCCTGTACAGGAAAAGCAGACAATGATCTCACAGATTTCAAAATAAATGAATGAACTATTCCTATGCTGTATGTGATATTGTTCCTAAAAATTGTCCAGTCAAATGGGATTCCAGAATGAAACAAAAATATTCAAATGGACATACAAAAGCCAAATGGACTTTATTAAACCAAATCCACCTTTATTTCAACAGGAAAAGATCAGGTACTAAGCATAGCAAGATCAGTAGTGCTTGGTGACAAACTGGTAGAAAGAAACACAAAGTGTATACTTTTATACTGTGACTCTGTGTGTGTATTTGATAGAGTTCAGGTGCATGGAAGCAGTAGTCAAATGAACGTGAACATGTGAGCTTGGAGTTGCCGTTCACAGCAGCCATGTATGAACGCCACAAGGGACTCTGGGACTCATGGGAAAAATGCCTATGATAATGAGATGATATTATAATGTGCAAAATAGCAGCTGTTACTCAAATTTAAAGCTGCTACTCAAATTTATAAAGCAAAAGTGAAAAAAGCCATTAAACAAGATAAAGGGTCAGAAAACTGTCTGTATGTGGTGGTAAAATAATAAATCAATAAAACAGGTGAAAAGACAAAAACAAACTCAAGCTCTCTTACTATAAAAATATTTTTTTTAAAAACGCCTCAAAACCCAAAGATTTCAAGATAGGAAAAATAGAGGCAGGCATGATATCCACAGGAAAATCATTCCAGAGTTTAGGAGCGGTAACTGAATAAGTGTAATTGCCCCTATGACTTAAAGTTGATTTGGAAACTGTGAGCAGTAACTGATCACTAGACCTGAGAGACCATTTAGTATTGGATGGCTGTAAGAGGCCAGAAACGAATAATTGTGGTAAATTTATTACAGCCTTATAGGCAGTTAACCAGACCTTGATCTTAATTCTGAACTGAACAGGGAGTCGGTGTACGGATTCCAAGATAGGAGTTATGGGTTTCTGCTTACATCTTCTTGTGTAGAAGTACAGCAGCTTTTTTAAACAAACCGAGAGAGATCGGGTCAACACCAACATGAATGGCATGACAATACTCGAGTCAAATTGAAATAAAAGTGTCTATAACTATAATTTACTAGTTTATCCAGAGTAAAATGATGCATTTTAAACGACCATGGTTTTTAACAGTTGGTTTCAGCGAACAGATAGTATATCTATACCAGGGTTGTGAAAAGCTCCACCGTCACAGTTTTATTCTCCGTCTCATTAAAACCATCCATGATGTGACATCCTTTAGACAGGCCAACAGTGGTTTTATACTGTTTGTATTCATATGATTTATAGGAAAGTACATTTAGATGTCATCTGCAGAAAAATTCCATATTTCGTAATAATGAACACTAATTCCAGTAAGTTAAATAAAATATCAAAGGGCTGAGAATAGACCATTGAGGGACCCGACATGTGAGAGATGCTGAGGAGGATACAGAGGCCCAAAACCCAGCAGAAAACTTTTATTCCTGAGGTATGTTTTTTCCATGTACAAGATTAATCCTAATTCTGTGTTCAGTGTATTCAGTGCCGTGACGAGCTTGTTAACCAATCTGTAATAGTGTGTCTCTAAACAAGACTGCAGCTGTACAGAAACAATGTTGAAAAAAACAGGGGTTTAAAAAAATGGTCTAAATGTAGATACAGATGAACCACTTGTCCAATAGTGGCAAAAACTTCTTGATCTCATGATATCATAATCCCAATCATCTCCTTTAAAAATCATGTACGGAATGCTGATAAGGGCGAGGGTTATATTAAGATGATGAGGACAAAATATTGCTTTATTAATTGAAATGCAGGGATAATTATTGATTAGGTAATTGCCAGTTAACATTTTCTTTAACTTGTTCTTGTAGGACATTTCCCCCTGTCTTTCTTCTGCATGGCCCTGCCTATCTCAAACCTTACAGTAATAAAAAATATTCAATTTAATCAGGATAGATAAAAGCAGTGGTAGATTTCCATCCATTCCATTCCACTCCATCCATTCCATTCCACTCCAGCCATTGTCACTAACTTCACAGCCATCCCTAAGCTTCCCCTCAATCACAACTCCAGCCTTTAAAAAGATGTGAAATCGCTGATAGAGCTGGTGGATGATCTGTCCTTTTTTTGAACATCTTACTCCATTTAGCATGAGTTTTTTTTTTTTTTTTTTTGTGAGATTAACATTAAAACTCTTCAAACAACTTTAATAGTAATAATAATATAACCCAATATAATACCTAAACTAACAATATACTAATAATACTTTAATTTTTAAATTTTCTCTATAATTTTATATTATTATATTCCTTTTCTAACTTTAATCAAGTAAAAAAACTTGTATAAAATTTGGAGTGTGACCAAAGGATGACCCGTACACACAAAAAGTAAGAAATCAATGATGGAAAACATACTGTATGTTATCAAACGTCAATGTTTAAAATCATATACTGTAGGCTAGTGATCAAATTATGATTTAAGAATAGAATTAACTTACGAATCAAAATTTTATTGATCAGTCTTTTAAATCAGGACACATAATAATAATAATAATAATAATAAAATAATAATTATTAAGAAGTTGTTTCTTAAAATTTGGAAGGAGAGTGTAAAAGTTCTGTAACTAATAGAATGTTTACAGCAACAGAAACAAGAGAAGAGATTGCAACATGAAAAACTTGACAACAATCAGCTTCCCTAGCTGTAGGAAACAGAAAACCACAAGACTGCATCATGGTGGAAGATTTTATCTTTCACTGTTATTGCAAGTTACACTTTAATGCTAAAACATACAGTAAGGTACAACCCAAATTGAAATAAAACCAAAAGAAGACACGAGGGTCAGTTTATCTGGATAAAGTATGCTGGATTTTATTGCAGCAACAAAGCCCATGTGGGAGATTTTTTGTCTTCCACCCATTGGTGTTGCCTCAACACAAGTTATTAAACATGTACTTAAAATTAGTAAAAAGAATCAAAGAAAGACTTCTCACTCAATGCACATCTGGATGAAGTAAGACAGGATTTATTGCAGAAATCCGAGCCAAGTGTTAGTGTGTCACCTATTGCTCATGCACGTATATTTCACCTACTGTTACATGCACACATATATGTATATCTGAAAGATATGCTTACACCCAAGTGAGCCAACCCAATGCATGCTCAAGGACAGGCAAAGAGCGGACTGAAAAGCAGGTCAATGCACACTTCTTTTATACTGTCAACCAAGGGAGGGACTCAAACACTGTCTCCTCAGGATGACAGGATGTCGCTGTTCATGCGCCACACACCACATTCCCGATAGGTGGCGACAGGCCTCATCATCGATCTCTTCATCTAATTAGTTTTGTAATGTCATTTGTTTATTGGGCTCTTATTTTCTGATGCTCACCCATGTTCTGTTACTGATGCTCTTTTTTCTGTATGCATTTTATTCATGCAGTGGATTAAGCTGCGTTCTGCTTCTGCCGTTTGTTTGTTGTGGTTTTTTGCCACATCCGCCCTGTAAGAGATAATGTGTGCTGCTCAGCACGGTCACAAAAAAGAAAATATTATACCTTATGCCTTTCCCCTAACACCACTCAATTCAGTCCGGGGATTCATCTCTCTTAAACAAGGTGCTTCATATTGCATCTGTCATGTCTTCCTGAGTTGAGTGAGACGCAGATGCAGAATCCATTTGTATCAGCAGGGTTTTTATTGAATATTCTTTTTTCTCTCAAAACAAACAAAAAACACAAACAAGAAACAACACCTAACAAAGTCCCGTGACGCTCACGGCCACTCCGAGCGCGGCTTCCCAGGCAGGGTCTGCAGGTGGGCGAACGTGACCCGTTTCGGCTTCTGGAGGATAAGTGGAAATCAAAGGAAACTCTTGTACAGTCCTTGTGACTCTTGAGGGTCTTTCCTTCCTCCCAGAGTCCCACACCTGCAGACACTGCTCAATCCTGGGAGCGAGACGGGCAGAAGAGAAGCATTAACGTGTATGACATATAACAAGGAGAGGGAACACGTGAGGACAAACATAAGGTGCACAACAGTGAACCGACGAAGCCCTACGGGTTCGACTGGAATAAATAGTAGACACACCAGGGAATCACAGGTGTTCGTGTTTAGTGCTTAAGTGCTTAAGTGCTGGTAGTGAATACATAGACACACTAGGTGGGGACAAAGAGTCAACTCAGTAATCCGGGGAACTTGATCTTATTCCCCTGATCCGGGGAGGTACGGGTGTTACAGTACCCCCCCCCCCAGGACCGGCTCCCGAGAGGGGGTGTGAGGGCTGTCTCCGTGTAACCGGAGGGAGTCGAGGCTCACCTACCTGATGGGATGGCCGGTGAGGGGGACGACCCGGACGTCGCGGCGCCGGGCGTTCTGGTCTTTCCAGATGGAAATCCCTAATGAGCCCTCTATGCAAGATGTCCTTTGCTGGCACCCAGCTCCGTTCCTCCGGGCCATACCCCTCCCATTCCACCAGATATTGAAGGGAACCCCCTCTCCTCCGGGAGTCTAGTAGTTTTTTGACTCGAAACGCCGGAGCGCCCTCAATCTCCACGGCTGCTGGGGTTGCTGGTTCCGCCACACCTTCGTCCAGCGGTCCCCGGGTCACTGGTTTAAGAAGAGAGATATGGAAGACAGGGTGGATGCGTAAATGGGTTGGTAGTTGTAGTTTAAAAGAGACAGGGTTTATTTGGGCTAAAATAGGAAAGGGACCTATATAGCGGGGTGTGAGCTTACGGCAGGGAAGATTCAAGTGAAGGTCCCTTGTGGAGAGCCATACTCTATCGCCTACCTGGAGCGGAGGACTTTCCCTTCGTCGTCTATCGGCAAATTTCTTAAAGCGACGAACTGCCTGGGAGATCTTAGTGTGGGCCTCTTCCCATACCTTTTCCGCTCTTTTAAACCAATCGTCCACCCGAGGGACTTCGGTGGGTGTGGCATCCCAGGGACAGAGCGGGGGTTGATGCCCAAGTATACATTGGAAGGGCGTTAGGCCGGTAGCGGAGTGACGTAGCGAATTTTGCGCATATTCCGCCCAGATTAAGCATTCTGCCCATTCGTGTTGACGGCTGCTACAATATGCTCGAAGATATTTTCCGAGCTCCTGGACAGTCCGCTCGGCCTGACCATTAGACTCGGGGTGATAGCCCGACGTTAGGCTAACAGTGGTGCCCAATTTCTGAAAGAAAGCTTTCCAGACTCGTGCGATAAATTGGGGCCCACGATCGGATACGATATCTTCGGGGATACCATAGCAGCGAAACACGGTTGAAAATAAGGCTTCTGCCACCTGGAAGGCTGACGGGAGGGAGCCGAAAGGGATAAATCTACACCCCTTGGAAAACCGATCGATCACGACTAGAATAGTGGTGTAGCCCTTAGATACAGGCAGATCCGTGACAAAGTCCACTGAGATATGGGACCACGGTCTGTGAGGAGTATCTAACGGCATTAATTTACCAACCGGCAGGTGTCTAGGATTTTTTGAGGTTGCACAAACTGCACAAGACGAAACCACTGTTTCTACTGACTTCCGCATATTTGGCCACCAGTACTTTGGCTCTAGCAGTCTACAAGTCCGAATGATCCCGGGGTGTCCGGCCGCTGCACTCGTGTGTGCGTGAATGATTACCTGTTCTCGTAGGGACACCGGTACGTAGGTTCTCCCCGGAGGACATTGTCGCGGCGCGGCGTGGGACCGTGCCGCTTCTGCAATCTCCGAGTCGAGGTCCCACATGATCGGTGCCACCACGAGAGACGAGTGCAGGATTGGCTCGGGCTCTCTGTGTTCCCCAGGGGCTGTGTAGTACCGGGATAAAGCATCTGCTTTCTTATTTTTTGACCCGGGGCGGTAAGTAATAGTGAAGCGGAAGCGAGTAAAGAACAGAGCCCATCGGGCTTGGCGAGGGTTTAATCGTTTTGTTTGTTGGATATATTCTAAGTTGCGATGATCGGTCAGCACTACGAATGGGTGATCGGCTCCCTCTAGCCAGTGCCGCCACTCCTCTAACGCCGCTTTTACTGCTAACAGTTCGCGATTGCCGATATCATAGTTGCGCTCGGCAGGCGTTAGTTTACGCGAAAAGAAAGCGCAAGGGTGGAGTTTTTCTGGGTTGCCATGACGCTGTGACAGCACCGCCCCAATCCCCACTTCAGAGGCATCGACTTCAACCAAAAAGGCTTGGTTGGGTCGGGGATTTTTAGAATGGGTGCCGTAGTGAATGCGGTCTTCAGATCTTGAAACGCTCTGCGTGCCTCCGGCGGAAACTCACGCAGACGCTTAGGCTTCCCCTTTAGTAGGGTTGTTAGCGGCGCTGCCAGCATACTAAAACCTCGGATAAAGCGTCTATAAAAGTTAGCGAAACCCAGAAAGCTCTGTAGCGCCTTTACCGATTGGGGTTCCGGCCATTGTTGCACCGCCTTCACCTTGGACGTCTCCATTTCGACCCCCAGTGGCCCTATGCGGTAGCCGAGGAATGCGATCTCCTTCTTATGGAACTCGCACTTCTCCGCCTTCGCATAGAGCCCGTGTTTGCGCAATCGATGAAGGACGGCAGTTACATGTTGGACGTGCTCGGAGTATGACCGAGAGTAAACCAAGATATCATCCAAGTAAACTATCACATATCGGTTTAACATATCCCTAAACACGTCGTTCATGACCCCCTGAAACACCGCAGGTGCGTTTACCAATCCATAAGCCATCACGTTGTATTGGTAATGGCCAGATGTAGTGCTAAACGCCGTCTTCCACTCATCGCCCTTACGCACACGAACGAGGTTATAGGCGCTGCGGAGGTCGAGTTTAGAAAAAACAGAGGCGCCTTGGAGTTGGTCGATGGCGGTCGGTACCAACGGTAGTGGGTGCTTGTATTTTACTGTTACTGCATTGAGACCTCTATAATCAATACAGGGACGTAAACCCCCCCCCTTTCTTATCGATAAAAAAGAACCCTGCCGAGGCGGGTGACGTGGACCTACTGATGAGACCCTGCTGGAGAGCTTCACTTACGTATTCCTCCATAGCCCGTGTCTCCTCCACGGACAATGGGTAAACACGCGAGCTCGGCGGTGTTTTCCCCGGCAAAATCTCGATCGCGCAGTCCCACGGCCGATGAGGGGGAAGTCGTGCGGCTGCCCTAATGCTAAACACGTCTTGAAACTGTGCATACTCAGATGGTACTTCTATTGATACTAGGGCTAGCGGGCTCTCAATGGATGTGGTTTGGACCGTCAATGTAGGCGGTATACATTTTTTAGCACATCTAGGGGCCCATGATAGGATGCGAGATTTTTCCCAATCAAAATTAGGATTATGAGAGCTGAGCCATGGGAGACCCAACACGACGGAATGATCTGACCGAGGGAGTACAAAGAATTTTAGTTCCTCGGAATGACCGGGAAAAGTTAATCGGAGGGGCGCAGAGATTTGTTTAATAGGAGAATGCCGAAGGTTATGACCATCCAAAGCTTTAATTGCGATAGGGGCTGGTAGCTTCGACAAGGGAGCCTGTAGCGAGGAAAGAAGAGAAGATGTTATAAAATTTCCAGCCGCCCCAGAATCTACAAGGGGAAAGACACACATAGACTGGTTAGCATACGACAATTGTGCTTTAACACAGAAGGAGAGATGTGTGCGTGGAGGTGTGATGTGTATTACTTTTTGGAGTAAGGGGCAGTGATTTATGGTGTGTTTTTCCCCCCCACAGTACAAGCACAGCCCCTCTTGTATGCGTCGTTTCCTCTCCTGGGCCGTGAGTCGAGATGTGCCGAGGTCCATGGGTTCTCCCGGAGTTCCTTCCCGAGGCTCCGTCGCGGGGGTGCTGAGGCTGGGACGATGGCGGAACTCCGACCGTTTGGGCGGGGTTTTCGGGGAGATGTGTCGTCTCTGGCTGCGGAGGTGCTGGTCTAGTTTGATGGCCAGCGTGATGCCCTCATCCAGGGACATGCCCGTATCCCGGCAGGCCAATTCTAGCTGGACCTCGGGTTGTAGCCCATCCCTGAATCTAGCGAGGAGACTGCGGTCACACCAGCCACTCTCCGCGGCCAGTACCCGAAAACGGATCGCATAATCCGCCACTGTTGCAGTCCCTTGTTTCAGCCTCAGCAGCTGTTGTTCCCCCGTTCTGCCCTGATCGGGGTGGTCGAACACCGTGCGGAACTCCGAAAGAAATTGCGGGTAGTTGGATGCCGCGATTCTGCCAGCGCTCCAAACCGCCGCGGCCCAATCCATAGCGGTTCCTGTGAGCTGCTGCTTGACGAAGCTGATCTTCTGTAGATCCGTCATGTTCGGGAAATCCAGGAGCCACAGCTCACAGGCCAGGAGAAACCGCTTGCACCCCTCCGGATTCCCGTCATACCTTTCCGGGGGGTTCGGGCGAGGTGGTAGCGGTGTGGAGCGCGGGCCTGGCGCGCAGAGCGAAGGCAAGCGGAGCATAAGTTGTTCCATCCCGCGCGCCAGGTCATTCACGGCTCTGGCCAACCCGTCAATCTCATTCTGTTGGCCTCGGATGTAATCGAGGACGGGGGCTTCGTCCTCAGGAAGCGGGGTTCCTGCTGCGTCTGGTAAGGTCGGTTCATCTGTCCTGTCTTCCTGATTCGAGTGAGACGCAGATGCAGAATCCATTTGTATAAGCAGGGTTTTTATTGAATATTCTTTCTTCTCTCAAAACAAACAAAAAACACAAAAAAGAAACAAAACCAAACAAAGTCCCGTAACGCTCACGGCAACTCCGAGCGAGGCTTCCCAGGCAGGGTCTGCAGGTGGGCGAACGGGAACCGTTTCGGCTTCTGGAGAATAAGTGGAAATCAAAGGAAACTCTTGTACTGTCCTTGTGACTCTTGAGGGTCTTTCCTTCCTCCCAGAGTCCCACACCTGCAGACACTGCTCAATCCTGGGAGCGAGACGGGCAGAAGAGAATCATTAACGTGTTTTACATATAACAAGGAGAGGGAACAAGTGAGGACAAACATAAGGTGCACAACAGTGAACCGACGAAGCCCTACGGGTTCGACTGGAATAAATAGTAGACACACAAGGGAATCACAGGTGTTCGTGTTTAGTGCTTAAGTGCTTAAGTGTTGGTAGTGAATACATAGACACACTAGGTGGGGACAAAGAGTCAACTCAGTAATCCGGGGAACTTGATCTTATTCCCCTGATCCGTGGAGGTACGGGTGTTACACACTGTCTCTTTTTTATTGCATGTATTCATGTCTCCTATCCAGTTTACTTGTCTGTTTATTGCTTGTGAGATCTTTTTCAGATGGAAACTTTTAGTTTGTTGCTACTGATTGCATTTAAACCGTCATGATCTGTGATTTTGTTCAAGAGTTCTCTTATTATTATTCTCTTATTATCTCTACCCATTATTTCCCTATAAAACTCACACATATCTTGTTTAAACGACTTTTCCATTTATCATCCAGTGGAAAGATGCAGGATAGAAATAGCAATTTTAAAAGTGTACAAGTTAGGAAATAGTTATTTACAATAATTTAGAATAACAATTTAATTACGAAAAGGTTAAAGAAGTTACATGTACATTTTTCAGAGAATGTCATGTGAAGTAGTAAATTAACATTTGGAGACTTTTTTTCACATTATAACAATTAAATTAATATACAAAAACATTAAACAATTTTTAAACCTGCCCTACATTACAAGATCATCATTTACAAGGTCTCAGTAAACTTATCGCATCTGAGCACTTGGGGATGAAGGACCTTGTTCAACAGTGGCAACCCGGCGGCAGCAGGGCTTGTCAGCAGTCCAACACCTTAATGCTCAGATTCATTTTGGCGTCGAGTTGGTAACCCGACCCTGTAAATCACTGGCACAGAAAAGTGGATTTATTATCCGTCTCCCGATGTGCCGAGTGGCATGTAGGTGGAACTAGCCATCCAGTAACCCGATTACAATAAATGAAATGATCTCAGCTGTCTTATGGTTTAGAAATGTGAAAAGCTCTTGACCTGATGTGTTACTGTATCTTGTCTAAAGAAGGAATAATAAGTTTTAGTCACTTCATGTTTTGGATGGATATTGGCTGCCATCTTGTGGCCGAGTTTAGTAAGTGACTGTTTCCTTAACTATTTTGTCCAAGGCGCTAATATTCAGGTTAGTTATAGCAGTAATAGAATATAATCTA
This sequence comes from Clarias magur, assembly GCA_013621035.1. NCBI lineage: Eukaryota > Metazoa > Chordata > Actinopteri > Siluriformes > Clariidae > Clarias > Clarias magur. The sequence goes on along the minus strand of QNUK01001261.1, from coordinate 50,970 downwards.
AGGCAATTCTTCTACTACTACAACTACTACTACTACTAATACTACTACTAATACTACTAGTTATAATAATAAATGCAATTTCCCATGCAGCATGGTGGGGTAGTGGTGGCACTGTGGCTTTGTACCTCCAGGGTTGAGGGACTGAATCCTGATTCAGATCTGTGTGTGTGGTGAGTTTGCATCTTCCCCCTGTGCTTGGTGGGTTTTCTTCTGGTACTCTGGTTTCCTCCCACGGGTGTTCCCAAATTACCCAGATTGTGTGTGCTTGCGCCCTGCAATGGATTGCCACCCACTTTTACCTCGATCCTATAAGCAGTATAGAGAATGAATGAATAATAACTTTTCCTGGACTGGGTTGAAAGTGTACACAGATGTTTGTGGTGATCAGCTGAACAGGAGCCCTAAGACAAAGCTGTGGTGCTTCTCTAAGTGCCCTGTAGTTATAGTGGACTTAGGTTAGAAAAGGGCCTCAGTTATGATCTAAATGCCTGTTTTGTTTCTGTGTTCAGTGTTTATCCTTACACTAATGATATATATGAAATAAAATCACGTATTTAATATTTTTATTGGGAAAAACTACTTCTCCTTGTACTATTATTACAGGAAAAAAAAATTTTTTAAAAACGTTCTATTACTCGACCGTTGGTATTTGTCCCGCCCCCTCTCCTGGTCTCAAGTAGGTCCTCTGGAGGAGAATAAACACGTGATTGCTGCGGTTGTGTTTCATTCGGCGGTTTAACTTCACAACAGCAGCACGATGTCAGGAAGAGGCAAAGGCGGGAAAGGACTCGGTAAAGGCGGCGCTAAGCGTCACCGTAAGGTTCTCCGCGATAACATCCAGGGAATCACTAAGCCCGCTATTCGCCGTTTGGCTCGCCGTGGCGGGGTGAAGCGTATTTCCGGTCTGATCTATGAGGAGACTCGCGGGGTGCTCAAGGTGTTTCTGGAGAACGTCATCCGCGACGCCGTCACCTACACCGAGCATGCTAAGAGAAAGACCGTCACCGCCATGGATGTGGTGTACGCCCTGAAACGCCAGGGACGCACTCTGTACGGCTTTGGGGGTTAAACACTCCAACGGCTAACGACGCGAACACAACGGCTCTTTTAAGAGCCACCCACATCTCCAGTATAAAAGAGCTTTTATTCTTGTGTGCAAAATAAGTGTTTACAGTTTGCTACACACCGTCTTCAAAACCGACACCATTTATCTATAATCTGTGTGTAGTAGGGGCCTGTTCATCTTATAGCAATAATTAGAACCGATTTTAAGTATTCCAATGCATTTAAAACACCAAAAGACAAGAACTAAACATTTAAAGTTTCTGTTTGATCGTACACACTCTACATGGAAGTGTGGACTCCTTAAAAGATGACGTGTTTATTTATAAATTATGTTTACATTATATTTTCTGATGGTTGAGCACGTGATCTACTCATTTTCTAGATTAAATTATTATTGCAAATGTATGTTTTTTTTCAGTAAAAATAATAAATAATAACCCGCGACTCTAAAACGGCGGGAAGGAAAACAAAGCGAAGCAGAGGGTGGAGGCGTAGCAGGAAAAGATGGGGTGGTAGGAGGTCCCTCACATGTGGAATTCTGAAATGTCGTCCAATCAAAATCCGGTCTTGGCTTGTGCTTAATTACAATGTAGTCTGTACATAGCTGACCCGCGAGGGCGACCGAGCTATTCTTATTTTAGCTTCATCGTGAAGTTACAGCACCATGCCTGAACCAGCAAAGACCGCACCCAAGAAGGGCTCGAAGAAAGCCGTGACCAAAACGGCCGGCAAAGGAGGCAAGAAGCGCAGAAAGTCCAGGAAGGAGAGCTACGCCATCTACGTGTACAAAGTCCTGAAGCAGGTTCACCCCGACACCGGCATTTCGTCCAAGGCGATGGGGATCATGAATTCATTCGTCAACGACATTTTCGAGCGCATTGCCGGTGAGTCCTCGCGTCTGGCTCACTACAACAAACGCTCCACCATCACTTCTAGGGAGATCCAGACCGCCGTGCGCCTGTTGCTGCCCGGTGAGCTGGCCAAGCACGCGGTGTCCGAGGGCACCAAGGCCGTGACCAAGTACACCAGCTCCAAGTAAAGCGCGTCGCCGCCGCCTTCATCAACCCAACGGCTCTTTTAAGAGCCACCCATGTTTTCTGTAAAACAGCGATTTTTCTGCCGTGTGCGAGCATGTGGTAGCGACGTTGGTAGAAGTTCTGTAACATTATAAGCTTGTTCTTCTCACTATAATTGAGTAATTTTACAGGAGCGACTTATAAATCAAATTCAAGCGACACCAATCTATTTCAAATAGTTTCTAGCAGTAGTCTTCCTCAGAACTAGCATGTAGCAGCAGTAGAATAGAAATCTTTTAAACCTAATGATTGCTGAAATCACACAGACAATCCTGATAAAGTTCATGTGCCCTTGAATATTTGGCCACATTATAAGCACAGGTTTAAATGGCTATTAAAGAGATGTTTCCACACCTGTGACTTCTTGTAATTGGTGTCTGTGCATAAATAGTCTGAGTTTCTCAGCTCATGAGGTGATGCACTGGCACTGCACCATGGGGAAGAGGAAAGAATTCTCCAATTCTATAATGATCAATTGTCACCCTAGAGCGTGTTTTCCAAAGTTTGGATTTAGTTACGCATATAATGTACCATGTAAAATTATGTTTAGTTTTATGATCTATTTAATTGAAAATTTAATCAAGCATTGATTTCATATTAATATCAAATTTAACACCAATTACATTTTCCCCCCACACACTTAGAGTAATAACATAAAAACATAAAATAAAATAAAGCATTTAGACTTCTTCACATCCCGGCATGGGACACATGATCGTCTTAACAAAGCAACTACATTTGACTACTGCTCTTACTGGGAATCTTCTTACAAAATAAAACACTCTTAGAAAATATTCGAGACACAATTAAACTAAAACATTGACTGAATAAATGACTACAAAAAAAAGGCAGTCTCAGAATGTCAGTACCCTACTCTAAACTTGTGTTTTTATATTTTACTTACGAATACAGAGATTTACTCTGTTCTTGTTAGTTTCCAATACACCTTGCCTTTTTGGACATTAAAATAATCCCAAGTGGGATCGGCAGAGATTTTGGTTTTGATACTGAAATCGGTGACACTTAATTTGCCGAGATCTCTGTTCTTAAATAATAGTTCATGTTTAGTGACTGGTTTCTGGTCGTGTCCCAAATGAAGTTGCAGCATATTTTAAGTTTTTTAATCCATTTATCTTGTGGTAGAAATATGCATGTTAAAACAATATTTTTTATATCAAGATTTTTACATTATTTTGTAATTTACTTTGTAACTTAAATTTCACATTTTCCATTTGTCTAGTGTCTTTAATTATTATTATTTTTTTTAGCTCAGTTATGTTCAACATATCCCTCGTTGTCAATGTAAACAGCTAATACTTTTAAGTGTTTTATCTCTGGAATTTACACTTTAAATTTCTTTGTTTGATTTCCGATAGTTAAAATATTATTTCCAGATCATGACTTCATTATATAAATAAAAAAATGTAATGCCATCTATGTAACCAGATATTACAATCCTGTTTTCCCCTAATTTTACTCCGTCTTTTTTGTCATTTTGAGTTATACAATTTTCAGAGAAATTGTACATTCTTAAAACTTCCCATAGTTTTCCCATACTCTCTCTCTCTCTCTCTCTCTCTCTCTCTCTCTCTTCTCTCTCTCCTCTCTCTCTATAAATATATAATTATATATATATATATATATATAATATATATATAATAATATATAATGTAATAACATTAAAGTAAAGTATTTAAGTATATCACTATACAGTTAATATAAAATTTTGTGAGGTCACCCATAGCAACATATTGTTGCTTATTATGAGCTTATTTATGTCTCATGAGACTGAATTGAGCTGTCTCATTACAAGCTCGACTTTGTTTCTCCTAAGTGGGGTTTAGGAGAATTAGAAAAGCCAAAGACATCACTGAGAAATATCCCGAGACATACTTGAGAAACATTCGAGAAATCTGAGATGTACATGAGAAACTGCATTTGAAGGAAAAGCAAATGAGCCATTTATAAGACCATAATGAGATTAAAATCAGATATAAATGAGATGCATGAAACACAAATGAGAAATGTTATAGTTTTATTGAACATATAAAAAATCCTCAGTTAACAGCATGCAGTGTAAAAAATTAAAAACTCACAAAATATAACAGACACCAGCAAAATCTGGCAAATTAAGACACTAAATGATAAAAAATGTCACTCAACCTGACAAGTCAAGTCGAGTAGGCTTTTATTGTCATTCCAACCATTTACAGTTAGTACACAGTGAAACGAAACAACGTTCCTCCAGGACCAAGGTGCTACATACATGCAACAACATAAATTTACAACACAAATTTTTACATTTTTAAGTTAACCTTAAAAAACTATCAAATTTCTATACAAAAATACACAATAGACAAAGTGCACGTGCAAATGTGCAAACAAATAGATACATGACATGCACAGCAATGTAACACATAACAGTACTTTTTTTTTTGATGAAGTATGAATTGAGGGAGTGGGAAGAACAGCAGTAAACAGTTTACATTGTGACAAGAATACCGTGTGCAAATAGCAGTGAAATAAATATTGTGCAAAAAATTGCGAAGAGCAGCACAGGTAGGTATGAGCAGATTGAGATGGATGGATGTTTATCAGTGTGATTGTGCATGTGTGTGTGTGTGATTGTGCATGTGTGTTTATCAGTTTATCATTCCAGATGTTATTTAGTTCGTCTGAGTGATTTGTGTGTGTGTGTGTGTGTGTGTTGGGGTGTGTGTGTGTGTGTTTGTGTGTGTGTTTATCAGTCCAGTCTCTTTGTGTTGAGGAGACGGATGGCTTGCGGGTAAAAACTGTTACTCAGTCTGGATGTGAGGCCCGAATGCTTCGGTATCTTTTTCCAGATGGCAGGAGGCTAAAGAGTGAGGGGTGTGTCCGGTCAGCCACAATGCTGGTGGCTTTGCTGATGCAGCGTGTGGTGTAAATGTCTTCGATAGAAGGAAGAGAGACCCCGATGATCTTCTCAGCTGTCCTCACTATCCGCTGTAGGGTCTAGCGGTCTGATATGGTACAATTTCCAAACCAGACAGTGATGCAGCTGCTCAGGATGCTCTCAATAGTTCCTCTATAGAAGGTGGTGAGGATTGTTGGTGAAAGCTGTGTCTTTCTCAGCCTTCTCAGGAAGAAAACACGTTGTTGGGCTTTCTTATGCAGAGAGCTGGTGTTGAGGGACCAGGTTAGGTTCTCCTCCAGGTGGACACCCAGGAATTTTGTGCTCTTGACGATCTCCACAGAAGAGCCGTTGATGCTGAGTGGAGAGTGATTGCTCCAAGTCCTCCTGAAGTCAACAACCATCTCTTTTGTCTTTTCAACGTTCAGAGCCAGGTTGTTGTCTTTACACCAGTCCGTTAGCCTCTGCACTTCCTCTCTGTATGCTGACTCATTGTTCTTGCTGATGAGACCCACCACGGTCGTGTCATCGGTGAACTTGATGATATGATTGTGTAGCGACACACAGCTCCAATCATAAGTCAGCAGTGTGAACAGCAGGGGGCTGAGCACGCAGCCCTGGGGGGCCCCAGTACTCAGTGTGGTGGTGCTGGAGGTGTAGCTCCCGATCCGCACTGCTTGAGGTATTTCGGTCAGAAAGTCCAGGATCCAGTTACAGAGGGAGGTGTTCAGGCCCAACAAGCTCAGCTTCCCGATCAGATGTTGGGGGATGATTGTATTGAATGCTGAACTGAAGTCTATGTACAGCAGTCTGATGTAAGTGTCTTTCTTATCAAGATGTGACAGTGCCAGGTGGAGTGTGGTGGAGATGGCGTCGTCTGTTGAATGGTTTGAACGGTACGCGAACTGCAGGGAGTCCAATGAGGGGCGCAGCAGGGTCTTGATGTGTCTCATGACGAGCCACTCGAAGCACCACATGATGATGGGTGTGAGTGCAACAGGGCGGTAGTCATTGAGACAGGACACAGAAGACTTCTTCGGCACTTCTTCTTTCGTTTGAAGCACATGTAGATAATATTACCAGGATAGCTTTCTTTCACCTTAGAAATATTGCCAAGATTAGAAACATATTGTCACTAAATGATGCAGAAAAACTAGTTCATGCTTTTATCATCTCTAGGTTGGACTATTGTAACGCCTTACTGTCTGGTTGTTCAACTAAGTGTATAAACAAGCTTCAGTTAGTACAGAATGCAGCAGCGAGAGTCCTCACTAAAACCAGAAGATACAAGCACATCACCCCTATCTTATATACACTGCATTGGCTCCCTGTGAAATTTTGCATCGATTTTAAGATACTACTTTTGACACTTAAATCACTAAATGGTCTCGCGCCACAGTATTTAAGTGAACTGCTAGTGTCTTACGATCCGCCACACCTACTTCGATCAAAGAATGCAGGCTGCCTGTCAGTACCACGTATTATTAAAACTACAGCAGGGGGCAGAGTTTTTTTTACAAAGTCCCAAAGTTATGGAATAGCCTTCCTATTAATGTTCGGGACTCAGACACAGTCTCAGTGTTTAAGTCTAGGCTAAAAACCTATTTATTTAGCCAAGCATTTTTGTAAATAGATTAGACATAGGTAAAGAAGCAGATCTGGGGGACTCATGGACGTAGAGTATTCTGGTGAACTGGTATGTTTAGATGCTGTCTTCCCCAGTCTCACTGATCACTCAGGTTTGTTGACGGTGAGGTGATTGGTTGCTTTACATCTCAGTTCCCCCTCATGTTTGTGTTTCCTTCTGGCTCTCCCTTTTAGTTATGCTGTTATAGTTAGTCCTGCCGGAGTCCCTGCTTGCACTCTGCACTCAATATACGTTCACCTTATACATGTTGACTGTGTCCATATCTAACTGCCATCGCTCCTTATTTTCTGTTCTCTCCTCTTCTGCTCTCTCTCTCTCTCTCCCTCAATCCTTTTACCTCTCCCTGACTCTCTGTCGAGCTATACATGTCGCTCCTGAGTTGCCAGTGATCCAGACCCCTCTACCCTCTGGACCCGTCTAACCTGTCTAACCCGTCCGGAGTCCTGCTCCTTGTTGGAGATCTCATGGCATGGTTGCCCCGTGTGGTCTGCCTGGATTCGTGTGGTGGCTGGGGATGGTTTCCACGAAGACTGTCCTGTCCTCAATTGATGCTGACAGCTGTTCTCTGGGGACCTGTGACTTCAGTTGTTCAATAGCTCAGGACTGGAATTTCCTATAGTCTACCTGAGCCTCCAGAAAAAACTGGACTCCTTTTAATTTTAATACATCTCTTGTTATACTGAAATTCTAGTGTTACACATTATTATGCTCATCAATCCTCGCTATCCGTTATCACCCAGATGAGGATGGGTTCCCTGTTGAGTCTGATTCCTCTCAAGGTTTCTTCCTATTACCATCTCAGGGAGTTTTTCCTTGCCACCGTCGCCCTCGGCTCGTTCATCAGGGACAATCTTATCATTTTGATTAATACACATTCACATTGCATACAAACTTACTTCTTTTGATTGTGTAAAGCTACTTTGTGACAATTGTTAAAAGCGCTATATAAATAAAATTGACTTGACTTGACTTGCGGGTGTCCGCAGTCCTACATGCTTTCCTTGTGTTGATTTTGGTTGCCCCATTAGATCTGTGTGTATCCAGTATGTCTCCTCCTGGCTGTGCATCCTGTTTTTTTCAGAAGCATCGGAGCAGTCGCTGTTACTCTCCCATGAGTCAGAGTTGCTGTCCCTGTCATCCTCGCTGGTGGAGCTGCTTCCAAAAGAGGAGGCTTCCTCATCATTGATGTCATGTCTTGTTTCTTCCCAGGTGTTTGCATTTGCGACTTGTTTTCCTTGCTTGGTTTTCTTTTCTGCTGTTAATTGTACTTAGACCAAGCTAAAGACTGCGGAAAGACAAGGTGCTGCAAAACAGCTTTGAGTTCCGGATAAGAGATTTTACCATTATAGGGGCTGACTGCAATAGGACTGAGAATTTTCATTACTACAGCTAATAATAAAATATTCCATGCAGCATGGTGAGGTAGTGGTTAGCACTGTGGCCTTGTACCTTCAGGTTTGAGGGTTCAAATCCTGCCTTCGTTCTGTGTGCAGGGAGTTTGCATGTTCCCCCTGTGTTTGGTGGATTTTCTTCTAATACGAGCGTTTCGTCCAAAAGACGTACCAAATTGCCCATATTGTGTGTGTGAGATTTGACACTGATGAAGAACGATCACACATCTTGTTATCCAGATCTTGTACTTCAGTATAAATGTTATTAGCCAATATGAATCTTTGAATGAAAAGGCGATATTGTAATCTTATATTGGATTTTATTAATGACCTACCAAATACATTCAATAAATAAATTCAGCCACAAGACATCACATATTTTCAGAAATATCTCTTGAATGACTGTTTGACACGCTGCTCACTTTGTACTTTGTACTTGACAATACCCCCATGTTCATGATTAATTTTAGATTGTTAATGTTTTTTTTTTTTTTGTATATTGTTTGTGAGATGAAGCCAATCTAACTTTAATGAACTAAATCTTTGAATAAAATCTCCATAAAGCAGTTGGTAAAACAAGACAAAATACACCATATTACAAAGTTTTTTCCCCATGTACTGTATTTTACATCTTCTACTGCATCTCTATTAATGGCTTGCATGACATTCTTGCGGAAAGCCAATTTTTATTTGTTCATTAGTTACACCAAGTCCCCCAAGATCTTTGGATTTATAGAAGGGAGATCTGATTTTTTATTATTATTATTTTTTATTTAATAACGAATTGATTGCAAAGATATAAAGTGCAACACTTAATGGGAAACCTTGTTTTACTCCCCTGTGTATCTCAAAAATATTAATCTGTTGAGCTCGAGTGCGCAGTTCACTATCACTTGTGCGTATAGAAACAAACGAAATGTTGCTTTGTTCTCAATCACTTCTTCTGTGCTTAATTCGACTCAAACAAAAATTATCTCAGCAGGCTACAGAGTAAAGAAGTAAAAAACTTAAAGACATAACAATGTCATCACACTTAAACTGTAATATCTTCAGAAAAAAGATAAATAAGGAATTTGTTCTTGCCTTAACACAATGTTTAAGAGTGCAATACTTTTACATTTACATTAATTTGAGAATTTGATTTCGTATATAAATTTTTAATCATCTCAATTAATTTATTTGGGGAAACCAAAATGTCTCACACTCTGAAAAATGATTCTGTGGCCTCGTAAATTTCATAGTATTAAAAGAGTTATGTTACCTTAATAAAATCTCTAAAAATCACATACATGATTGTTTGAGTTAGCCAAATCAAAATAAATGCCTAAAAAAACAGCTATTAATTTTGTCTTAAAATTACACTATAAATGAAGTTTATTTCACTAATAGAAATTGGTGTTCGACTAACTGAATTGTATTTTTTACATACACTTAATATTTTTGTTACATTTAAATTAAAATATTTAGCAATGGATTAATTATACTGATTAGTTTCAAGAAATACAACCATCAATCATTCCAACTCAATATTCTTTATGTTTAACAACAAAAACTTAAATAATTGAGTAAATTGCCCTGCGCAAGTGCTCATGGGAAGTCTGGTGTAACATCAGAGACAAGAAGCGAGGACACACTGCTGTGGGAACGGACAAGAAGCATCTGGAACATTCCTTACAATTGCTGGTGAGTAACATGTTAGTGAAATAATGACTCTGTCTGCATTCATACACAACTTTATAGTGTGTAAGTTACTGTTCTGAATCCTGTCACAGCCGCTCCAGAGCTAACGATAGCTACCTAGCAACAGGCCAGTCCCGGTGTTCACTGTCATTTAGCTTGTTTGTTCCAAACACCAAACTGCTCAGCTACAGCGCGGTTAATACAGATCACGTTTAACACCGAGCAGCGTGCGCGCGCATGTCGTGCTTTCCTCCGGGTTTCTCGCTGTAGGCGGCCGCGGTTGTGCCGCAATATTTGAATTTCTCCCGTCAGACGCGGTGTTTTTTGCGCAGCCAACCGCCACTGTGGCGAGGATATAAAACTAACAAGTTCAAATAATTAACGCGTTTGTAACGGTCCACCTCACACACACTGAACCGCGAGTCTGCGTGTTTCACTCCGACACTTTAAGGAGGAAACGCAGACCAAAGCGAGTTGAAACAGCAGAGATGAGGTGCAGTGTCCGGGCTCTGGCAGTGTTTTATCCGTTACTCTATGTGAGTATTTAACATGATTAAACACTGAGCGCGCTGCTGTAGGAAACTGTTTGAAAAACGTAAATGCATCAGCTGTGCGTCCAGCAGCAGTAACACAGCAGAGAGCAGAACTCTGAGTCCAGTACAGCTCCAGTCAGGCTTTACAGCACTAGAGGCAGGCAGTTTGATTAGCAGTATAATGCTACATAGTTTTGTTTAAACAAATAGAACTTCAAACGTTTTACTCAAGTTAAAGTTCTAAGTACATGATGTTCTAAAATGTATTTGAAGTGCAAAAGTACTACAAATACTTCACAAACCAAACAGTACGTTAACATTATTGAATTTGCCGCTGATGACCTAAATGTGCTGCGTACTAGTAACTAAAGCTCTGAAATATAACAATTGAGTTTTACAACATTTCTCTCAGAATTTTAATTGGGAGAAAGTAGCATAACACTTAAATATTGAAGTGAAATATGTTCTGTATGTTGTGATGTGTAAGTAAAAGAAACTGAAACTGATTTTCAATTTTTTTGTGTGTGTGAAACATGTTATATATTTAAAACAGGAGGTAAATGTCAACTATTATAATGTTACAGAAGTATTAAATGTGCATCCATTGAATCAAAGATAGAAATTAAAACGCTTTAAGTATTTCACTTTATCTGGAATATACACATTTTCCTCTAGAATATACTGGATTTTCCAAAAGTAAAAAAAAAATTTAGTTGATTGTAATGCATAAATAAAGTTGGGTATAATTTTTGTACACGGGACAAAGACATGTACAAGGGATGTTCAAGTCAAAGCAGGACCTTTGATTGTGCAGAATAACAGAACACACTTAGAAGAGTAAAAGCTTTCTATATTTCCTCTCTCTATTTTTTCTCTCTATATAAGGTTGTGCATGGTTCTGCAAGAGTAAAATGGCATAACAGTCGTAAAACAGTTTTTCTTAAAACTGTAATGGGCTATGTAAAATCAAATCGGTTTTACGTCTTTGTTTCACAGAAAGTCCCGCTTTGACTTGAGCACCACTCGTAGATCAGTGTGATTTATTAGTCCAAAAAGTATTTGTATGGAATTTGAACGGAAGTACTATTTTACCAGTTAGGCTTTACAGTAACAGTCACACCTGTAGTTACTTGTACACTATTGTTCCTTTTTTAGGTGCCAGCTTATGGGATGGCAGTGTGAGCTCTGCACATTTGTCGCATCATTATGGAGTGAAGCAAGTTACCACTGGTCATGGATATTTAGTGTCCTGTCTTCATTTAGACGGTCATTACTTCTTTAAGACCTGAGGTCTGCACACACATTTGTATGGATCTCACAGTTTGCAGGAAACTGAAGTGTGAAGGTGTGCAATGTTTCAGATTTCAAATGTGACTCATTAGATTCCAATACAAAAGTCTACTTTCCACATATTAACTGCATAATACTTGTGGCAGAAGTATTGTTTGTGAGACTGTTTACTAATGAGATGAGTTCAGCTCATTGTTTATGATCTTGTTACGTGTAATTTGCAAAGTAAACCAAGTTTTAGTGACATGAGTTTAGAATTCGTGTCTTGTCAATTTTGTCAAATAAATTTTTAATTAAAATGGTAATGTGTGTATAGATTCTTTGTTTATAATCTGGTGTCATTAGATACAGTACGGTGACCTGAATTAAAATACTCATTGAGTAAAGGGTAAATATAGTTTAAAAAATATATATCATATTAATTCTGTGATGGAGCAGTTTGAATTAAATTCAGTTAAAATATTTAGTGACTGTAGCACATTTGTTTGTTAAATAGTTTAATTTTCCATTTCTTCTACCTTGCATTTCAATTATATCTACTCAATTATTTTACACATTTTCACTTAGGATAACCATTACATTTACAAAATTTTGTACATCATTGTACTAAATAAAGTTATTCAGCTCATTTTTTTTTACTGACTTGTACTCATTTCATGAAGTATATTTTATATGATTTTGCAAGTTTTTATATTTACTCAATATTTTTAAGTGTAAAAAATTGTTATTTCTCTGTATTTCTTCTATGAAGCCCTGTAAAACCTCTTTACTTTTAAAACAAGTATTTAATTTTCAGGGATTAAGGTGTTTTTCTATGTCTATATTGATCTTGACAGATATGTCAAACATATCAAGACATGTAAAGCTTTACTTCATTTTTCTCCCTTCAAGTTATTAAAGGTATGTGATGTTCTACTTAATGCTTAGTCACCGCATGCTAGCGGACAATGTGTTGGCTCAGCTGCATTAAGGGGACCTAAATAATGGCTTGTGATCTGCTTCGCTGATAATATCTCTGTTAAAAGCTCGATTCTCTCTGTCTGTATGACTCTTATATCCCCGCTGTCGACGTACAATAAACTAAAACGACAAAAAGCCCTATGGGGCTTTTAGAATAAGAACGTGCTACCATGTTTTAACGTTGCATTATGCATGTGATAATTTTGAGATGTACACGTTCAAAACCATGTATACCCTTGTAAATAACACACACGATAACGTTCGATAGATTTTGTTAAAACGCCAGCAGTCCGCTCCGTTTTGGATAAAGATAATAACGGGGATTCAAACCGAGTCAGTGGTAGAAGAGGAGCCAATAAACGCGAGGTGACGTGACGCGTTCGAACCAATGACAGGCGGCGCTTTCAAGACGCCCAATCAGCGCAGCCGAGCGTTAGGCTGTAAATAGACCGCGTTCGCTGGTGTCTCTCATTCTGTTTTTCTTCGAAGAAGTTCAGAGTTTGTAAGCGATGGCAAGAACCAAGCAGACCGCGCGTAAGTCCACCGGTGGTAAGGCGCCCAGGAAGCAGCTCGCCACTAAAGCTGCCCGTAAAAGCGCTCCGGCTACCGGCGGCGTGAAGAAGCCTCACCGTTATAGGCCCGGCACTGTGGCTCTGAGAGAGATTCGCCGTTATCAGAAGTCCACCGAGCTGCTCATCCGTAAGCTGCCGTTCCAGCGCCTGGTGAGAGAAATCGCTCAGGACTTCAAGACCGACTTGCGCTTTCAGAGCTCGGCCGTCATGGCCCTGCAGGAGGCGAGCGAGGCCTATCTGGTCGGCCTGTTCGAAGACACCAATCTGTGCGCCATCCACGCCAAGAGAGTCACCATCATGCCCAAGGACATCCAGCTGGCCCGCCGTATTCGCGGAGAGCGCGCTTAAACCTTAGACTCCCGTCTAAATCTTCACAAAGGCTCTTTTAAGAGCCACCTCATTGTTTCACACAACTCGGCATTTTTTCTGTATAATGTTTGACAATACATTTACTGTAGAAATATTTATGCATTTTATGTTATAGCTCTTGAATATATACAAATTATAAACCTGCAAGTTTAAAGCATTAAATGTGACTATAAAATGAGATGCATTACTCTCTTACACTAACATAATCTGAAAATGTAACAAAAAGGAAAGAAAAAAAGTTACACAAGATGATTAGAATAACCTATTATATAGTCACTTAGGCTTTGTTTAAATTGTGTAATATCAGAGCATCAAATGAACCTATACACAAGCTCTATGTCTTCTTAACGTATATCAGTGTGAAAATCAAACATCCGTTTCATATTAAGACGGAAAGGCATGAGATTTTATTTTTAAAATCTAATAATAATGAAGTATGCTAAAGTAATAGAATATTCAAAGCTCTTGTTCTTCAAAAACCTGCATGATAGTTACGTTTCTCTGTATATGATAACTAATTTAATAGCAATATTGTAGCATGTATAATGAGACTTTTTTCCATCACCAAACAGAATGACCTTACTTCAATTAAATCATTATTAATAATACAGTTTGCGGCATTCAGTGCTGTTGTATGTTAGTATCAAGACACTCCGTGCTGGTATATGCATTTCAATGTTAAGGCTATTTCATCAGAATGGCTCCATTTGTCCACCTTCACACTGTGCATAACATGGTAGTTGTGTATGTGGGCCTCTCTCTCTCTCTCTCTCTCTCTCTCTCTCTCTCTCTCTCTCTCTCACACACACACACACACACAGCTCATTTATGAAAATGATTCCTCATACTCCCAGACCCACGATTTCCATACTCAGAGTTTTGGAATATGGCCATACCATCAGGGAAGAGGGTGGATGGAAATTGTAAATGCTTTTGTTGTATTTTAAGGTTTACCACTGCTCTTCCGGGTTTTAATAATGTTGAAGGGTTCTTATCCCAGATCCAGAAATTAAAATTTTCTTTAGTTGTTTTCTTTGCTTTAGAAAATAATGTGCAATAATTTGACATTTTGTCAATATAAAACTAAAAAGTCCACCCTAATTGTCTAAAATATTAATATATATATATTATATTATTATATATTAATATAATAAATCTTTTTCATTCTGTGTTATTATTATTTTTTTTTCAAGTTGTCAAAAACACAGTGTTATCTGTTGTCTCAACACATACCAATGCAAGAAGGTGGGCCAGCAATACAGTATTCATTAATTTAACATTTATCTAGTGGGATTTTTTTTACAGTGTAGGTCTGAATACCAGCACTTCAGTTTTAGTCCTATTAAGAGACTTCCTCGTCTGTTTAAGAGGAAGGTATATTTAAATATCATCTGCAAAACAGTGAAAAGACATTCTGTCCTTCTATGGAATAAAATAATTGTCAAAAATAAGCGTGCTTAAAAAAAAATTAAAAAAAGATTTGTAATTTTTTGTTTGTGTTTCATCCGAGTTGGATTCCAAAATCTGTGGCCACAACAGCTAGCATTACTATCCGAGGGAAGAGGAATTGATTGGGCGCATGCCCTGCCACCATTTTAAACTCTTAAATCTTACCTATTATAGTTAAATCATCTCTGTAATTTTACTTCTCTTAAACATGTCCAAATCTGTAAAAAAAAAAAAAAAGAAAAAGAAAAAACTTACCTGAGACGATGAGAGAGCTCGGCTGCTGAACTGTCATTTTGGCGCTGGTGGTTTAAAACGATTGCTGAATCGATTTCTCTTCCTTCGGATAATGGCTGTGCATGTGGCCTTGATGACGTATTTTTGACGCGGTGTAACACCAACATTCATGCTCGTAATTTCGCAATTCGTCCGTGTAACATACGAGTTGTAAAAGCCAGTTTTGTGTCTGAGGACTGCTGATGAGGATAGAGTTACCAAGACCACAGAAAAACTTCTGTCCATTAGGTAAGATCTGAACCAGTCCAGGGCAGAACCAGTAATCCCCACACTGTGTTGCAGATGATATATGAGAATGGAACGATCCATGGTGTCAAATGCAGCTGTGAGATCTAAAAGCCGAAGAATTGCAAAATCCTCAGTAGTCAGTGCATATTAAGAGATCATTAAAAACTTTTAAGTAGGCAAATCTAGTGCTGTGAAGAGCTTTAAAACCAGACTGGAACACTTCAAGAATGCTGTGTACATCTAACTAGGACTGGAGCTTTGACAATTTTCTCCATGGTAACTTAGATATTAGTCCAAAGTCAGAATCGAGGGATCCAGGTTGAGATTTTTAACTAATCACAGCAAGTTTGAAATCGCAAATTTAACACTCTGAGAAAGTGTTAATTTTATTTCTGAGTGTTTATATGGGAACCACTGGAAAAGTGTTAAATTAACACTTTTAAAAGAGTTATAATTATAAACACTAGTGCAGTGTTACTTGACAAACACTTAAAGTGTTACATTTTAACACCACAACAGATGACAAGAACACTATTAAAGTGTTTAAAGTTTACTCATTAGACACTCATGGAGTAATTTGTCAACACCCCCAAAAATCAGGTTAACACTTTATGGTGACAATTTATCCTAAAATAGTGTTGATTACATTTCAAATAAAAACTAAATAATGCACTTGGATTAACACAACTAAAAGTTTAAATGAATCTGTTAGGTTAGTTACACTATCATCCATCAATAATCACTCCAAGTGAGAGTCCAACTGCCATGAACAAAAAATATTTATTTTTCTTTTGGCAAAAGGTATTACATTTGAAAAAGCAGTGCACTAAAAAAAAAAAAAAAATGCACAATGACCTTGTGGCAAACAAAATTATGATGCACCTCACTGTTGGGCTACACAATACAGCCATATGGAACAACATAGTAAAATGAGTCTGTACCATAAGACCATTTGGATATCAAAGGGCTTGAAGTATCTCAACTTGTGAGGTGATACAACTGAAACATTATGCACTTGGTCAACAACATCAAATGTAGTCTCCATTTCTGATACACACACAAAAAAAACACTTCCTTTCTCAGAAAGATACAAACTATCTTACAGAACACTGGCATCTCATGTCCAAAATCAGTGCAAACAGCAAGACCCGTGTGATCCTCAATACCATTAAGTTTAACCCATGTCGTGACACTTATTTCACTTGACATATCAATTTGAAAATGTTCTGAAATCACATCACCATTTTCAACATCAGTCAGTATTTTAGATTTGACAGGCCCAGACTCAATACCTGTGGCAGACAGCGACTCCCAATGATAAGCAACAGCTATTTGATGTTTCTTTGCAAGGGATTTTGTTATATTCTTAAAATGTTTTATGCTAGTCTTAAAAAAAGTGTGTTTAGCTTCATACCTCATACTCCAAACATGTCCTAAAGGCCCAATTTGACGTATACACTCAGGATGATGGATCATGAAGTGATGTTTTGGAATCAAATTATTGTGAGGATACAAATGTGTAAATAATCTATGGTGCTCTTCAATAAGATGTTTTAGAAATACCAACATTCCTTCTGTAATAGATGGGGAAAATACAATGTTTATGACATGCAACAAAAGTAACAACAAATGCCAGTGTCTGTCACCTTCTGGGACAATATCACCAAAGATTAGTGGAAGGTTCCGAATTAGGTATAAAGTTTGACTGGCGTTAAGCCCGATACCAGTGCCAGCCCACATGTTTATGAGTGTTGGACGATTCTGTCGATCCATGAAGCCATAGTTGAATGCATATACACGTTGGAGTATGTTTTCATTGTGAATAAAGTTCAAATATTCAAACAACAACTTCATTTCGTATTGTGCTACTCCAGGATATCGTGCATTATGTCAAACACAAAGTTGTCTGAACAAATTATAGTATGTCAAAGAATTGAGTATACTATTGTGCTTTATACCAAAATAAGAATGTTCCATTGGATTCTCAATAAGATAACGGTAATGTTCCTCACTGGTTGATTTGGTGCGGAGGTTCATGCGTGGATCATTTTCGCTAAACATTGTTTGAGCTGTTGCTTTATCAGTAAGGCACATTCTACAGTAGTAAGTTGCAGTGAAAGATTCTACATAACCAAGAATTGAATTCAGACCCAAATTGTCACCCGTTACTTGTGCAATGGTGCCATAGAGAGATTGTTCAGTAAATGACACTATAATTCCATTTTGCTCTAGTGCTTTTACATCTTCTACAAATGGAGTAAGTATTTTGTCAACACCATATTTTTTTGCATCTTGGGAATGGAACAAAGATATGAGATGGATATTCATCAAGGATGAATTTATACATGGTGATAAATTGCGAAGTGTAAAATATAAACATCCAAGCTTATAGATGCCTTGTTTTGACCCTAGTGGATTTGGTGTTTCAAAGTCATCATAATAAACTTGAATTTGCAAGGCATTTTTTGATTTTGAATGCAAAGGATGTCGTTTATAGTATTTACTGAAAAATCCTTGTACATGTCATATACAGTAGCACATTTATTAATTTGATGACACACTTCTTCATTCTTGAAAATGAACTCTAATGTTTTTAACAGGGGTATATAAATGAAAGTGTCATTTACTGGTACCTGCTCATATACTCCAGATGCTTTGTTTCTTCTTGAATCATATCGCACTCCTAGGTGAAGTTCCACCAGTTCAACAACACCACATTTCTCACTAAAATACTTTGTTCATTTGGAGTTTGTGTTTAAGACACTAAATGGATTGAAAGTATTGTTAAAAACTTCTTCCAATGCACATCTACTTGGATTATTAGGTGGCACTGCACTTAACACTTGTTCTTTAAGGTCTGCATGTACTTCCTTGACATACTCCTCCATGCTTTCAACAACAGATAATACAACATTGTTAGCAACACCACTGCCCTGTAACTTTGCTATAATTGAAGCACACATTTCTGTTGCGTGTCCTCTTGACATATTAGATGTGATGGGTTGGTCTATCATATCTAGGTCAATATCAAATGGATCTTGTTGTGAGCACTGCTCACCGAGATCTGACTCGTCTGGCGCTTGCACATTATCATCACCACTTGTGAGTATATTTCCAGTGCTATGACAACTACGTAAATGCTTTCTAAAACCTGCAAAACTTTTAAAGTGCAATGAACATCCGTCTTGAGCACAAAGAAGAACAATTTTTTTGCCAGGATATAACCCATGCAAAAACTTAAGGTGCTGAATTAATGCACCGGGGGCATCATGTGACGATTTGCAAATATAACACCTATACATTGTTCAAGAACTTGGCAAAGATTGTCAAAACTTAATGCTAAATTTAAAGTAATTGCAATAGGTGCATTGTGTAACAACCTGACAATCAACGGACCTTGGCTCTTAGATCCTGTTCATAAACTTGGCCCTCAATTCCTTCACCTTTGGGCTCTCTTTAGTGGTGTCAACATCAATACTGTAGACTGTGGTCTGAAGAAATGTGTACATGTTACTTAGAGCAATGTCATAGCTATCACTGAACACAAAGTGCGCTTTAAAGAATTCATCAAAGGCCGCCAGTGACGTGGTTCCCTGGCATGGGATGAGCTTCTTGTCTAGCACAATGTAGAATGTGCTGATGGCCTGCTTGCTGGTTCCAGAAGCGAGAAGGTATGGCTGGCGATGTCCCTCTTGGTTCTCTAGCAATTCTTCCAAGCTCCTGCATGACTGAGGGGAAAATTAAAAATCAAATTACAAATACTGCTGAAATACTGATTTCCACTTAAAATCACAAATTGTGGCCCAGTACATACCTTGTGGAACACAACTAGGTGGTCCATGGCCTGAGCAGCACTGATCTTCTGTGTTTTCTTTTTACTTGGCTGAGGTGGAAGGATATGCAAGAGCAGCAGGAACGACGCCATATCACTGTCCCACTCTGTAGGAAGCAAAAACAACTCAGCTTTTTTCCCCATGACAAATATGTCTCCTTTCAAAAAGGACCATGTTTATTTAATCCACTGTTTTGTGTTACCTCTTAAGTACCCTGTGACCTGTTTGGAAATTAATTTAATTTGTTCTTCAACTCAATACCTGGGCAACTCTCTGAGGATTCATCATGGCACTGATTCCTGGCAGACCTCAACAAACTTTGGAGCATCGGAGTGGACGTAAGGCTCTCCGCTTCTCTGATCACCTTTTCTTTATAGGACGTGAACCCCTTCTCAAGTAGTTTGGCAGCTGTTTCTGGCCCAAAGAGGAGGCTAAAATCTTGAAGTATCTGCAGCAACGTAAATTATTAATTTTTCATATCCTATTGACATATCTAACAATGTGCTAAGCTTAACCCTATTAACTGCAGTTACAAAAAAGAATGACAATTCTTACCAGCCCTTTAGTATCCAGCAGCCTTGGAAACACAGAGAATACAGTGTGTGATTCATCTGGGTTATGGATGAGATGCTGTCTATACTCAAAGGTCTCCTTCATCTTCTCCAGGATGATTTCTCTGTCACTGGTGTGGTTTATCAAGGATATGACCTCTTTACAATGCTCTTCATATAACTGACCACCACACTGAGGGAGCTCTCTCTCCCGTCTTGGACCACCTCCACAAGTTTTGTCTTTCTCTGAATTGTCTTGAGCCGCCAAGCCAGAAATCCAGAGCCACTTTGGCTGTCATAATAATAAGACAGAAACACAGTTAAGTTCAACTTCATACTCAGCAGAACTATCTGATAGTAGCAGAACTAAAAGTCAACGATCAAAATTTTTTATGTAATTCTTTTTTTTTTTTTTTTTTTTGATTTTTCCCCGATTTTCTCCCTAATTTCGTGTCCAATTCCTCCCCGTCACTAGGGGGCTCCCACATTAAGGCTACTACTACCACTCAGCCGGGAGGGCCGAAGACTATCACGTGTTTCCTCCGAACCACGTGACGCCAGCCGACCGCATCTTTTCGAACTGCTCGCTCGTGCACCATTGGGGGCGGCGTAACACACTCGGAATACAGCGCTATCCGCTCCCTCCGTTGCGCGAGCTCACAGACGCCCCTGACTGGCTGTAGAGCCGCGATTAATGTCGGAGCACTATGTACCTCTCATCCCTCCCCTCTGAGAGAGCTCGGCCAATCACCTCTCTCTAGACCTCCAGCTGCGAGAGGTTACAGCACCACCCGGGATTCGAACTAGTGATCTCCGGATGATAGGGCAAGCGCTTTAACCACAGCGCCACTCGGAGGCTTTTTTATGTAATTCTGATTCAGACATCTGCCTGTAATTACTGATATGAATAGCATTAGAGGGTACCATTCCCTCAAAAGATGGCCAACCAAAGATGCTATGGCTGTTAGGCATGAGCAGAGCTATGCAACCAAAACTCGATCTTGAGACCATCTTCTTGAAAGTGTTTTGTTCAAACTATTTAAGGAGTTATTGATTCAACTGTGCAATTTTGTACAATTTTGTAAAAAAAAAAAAAAAGAAAAAAAAAGTCATACAACATGTGTGATGATGTTGAAGTGTCTTATTTTATACAGCTTGGTCTATTCAATTTCTCAGTGAAGGTAGACTACATACAGGAAAAAACTCCCAGTATAACAATTTAGTTTAAGAGCTCAAACTACAGCATTCAAAGTTGCAAAGTTGAATCACTCTAAAATATTTTGAATAATATCAACCATAATTTCATATTGCCAAAATTCATTAGGTTATTAAAATAATGTTAATGATCAATTGAATTATTTAATTAATTTAAATAAATGGCTTACATATCCCTTTGTGGATAGGGGATCTTTTAATGCAGGAAAAAATGTGACAATTCCCAGTGCATACTTCTCTTTCGTGGCTCGCTGAGGGATTCTCCTGAAAAACATACACAAGCACCTGTACTTATGAGGATATTATTACATTACTTTAGTAATGAGCCCGTAGGAATGAGCTCAGGACTGTCATTTCTGCTGTTTCTGCAAACTAAGTAAAACAACCACTTCTGTCAAACTTATTAGTTATTAGATACCATCCAGACTAAAAACATTTATCTATACTATAGTACTCATGCAATATGTAAATTTATAAAAATATATATATATATATGTTAAATAGCTGTTAATGGCTTAACTGCCAGGGTATTCCATAGCATTTCCTAGAGTTTTGGACATCCTTATAATAACCTCTATTATGAACTCACCCCTCAGTCTCAACCATGTGTGCTGCAAGAATGTTAACCATCTGCCGCCTTCTACCATCAGACAGTGTGCCAGTTACTTCATATTCTTCAAGAATTGATGTCCCTCCTGGTTTTGTCTGCAGAATCTGCTTTATCAGCTAAGAAAAGATCACACAGATTTTTTTATCTCATTTCTTAAAGGGACAGTTTGACCTGTACTTCATTTTGAATAAATGATTATGAATTTAATAAGGTTTTCTTAGATCCATATGGAACCTCCCCAGAGTTACATGATCATCAGTACAAGACACAATTATGCAAACACAAAGTACTTTTGCTACTGCACATCTTCCGATAGGTAAATAGAGTTTAAATTTAGACCTAAAGCAGCAAACTTTCACACATGCAATGGAATCCCATATCCTTTACCCGGCTGAGCTGCATGCGATGACACAAATGTCGGCATCCGTCGGCCTGGACATTAAACATCCTGCAAGCAACCTAGTACAAAGCCAGTGTGATGTCCTTGGAAGGCCACATGTGAATACAGCAAGTAATTGTCTGGAGTATTCACAGCGAGCAAGAGGGCATTTCCTTTCAGCCGATCCTCTCAGCACAACACCAAATATAGGAAATTTATACCAGGCTTCCTAGTGTTGTACTTCTCTCCTTTGGGAACCCAGGGTGATACAGTTTTTCTCTGCGGTATTTTTGTCATGTATAAATCGTGTCTCCTGCACTCTTTACCCCTTACTGAAATCAACACGGACTATCCCCCCCACCCAGCTCTCAGCCAGGCTGTCTGCTGCATGTGTGAGGGCACAACTCCGCACAAGGTCTCTCCAGAGATTGTCAGGAGTGCATATGTGATAAGGGCTTAATTTGAGTCATCATAAAAATAGCAGCATTACAATATTTTTCACAATATGAAAGGACAAATTTATCCTTACTAATGACTGATGGGGATCGTAAAGCTTTCAACATGGGTTTGTTTTAATCTTATTGTAAATGGCAATATAGCACTCAACAGAAAGAAACTAATTGAATAATGATAAGTTGACAATGATCATTTTCATATGAACAATCCAATCTACAGTAAAACATCTGATTACAAACTTACATCTCCGGCTGATGTAACTTTCCCACCACGAGGTCTGTCTCACACGCGTACACGACAGGAAATCACTCTTCTATAGAGAACATGGGTGGCTCTTAAGAGAGCCGTTGGGTTGATGAAGGCGGCGGTGACGCGCTTTACTTGGAGCTGGTGTACTTGGTCACGGCCTTGGTGCCCTCGGACACCGCGTGCTTGGCCAGCTCACCGGGCAGCAACAGGCGCACGGCGGTCTGGATCTCCCTAGAAGTGATGGTGGAGCGTTTGTTGTAGTGAGCCAGACGCGAGGACTCGCCGGCAATGCGCTCGAAAATGTCGTTGACGAACGAATTCATGATCCCCATCGCCTTGGACGAAATGCCGGTGTCGGGGTGAACCTGCTTCAGGACTTTGTACACGTAGATGGCGTAGCTCTCCTTCCTGGTCTTTCTGCGCTTCTTGCCTCCTTTGCCGGCCGTCTTGGTCACGGCTTTCTTCGAGCCCTTCTTGGGGGCGGTCTTGGCTGGCTCAGGCATGTTGCTGCTGTTTTTCGACGATACTGAGAGAAGAATATCTACGCCCTCCTCGCTGGCCCACTATGTACAGACTACATTGTAATTAAGCGCAAACCAAGACCGGATTTTGATTGGACGACATTCCAAACTCGTCCATTAAGGGACCTCCTACAACTAGACTTTTTTTCCTGCTAACGCTCCGCCCTCGGGTACGCTTTGTATCCCTTCCCGCCGTTTGAACTCGCGGGTTAACTTATTTTTACTGGGGAGCGGGGGGGATAAAATTTAATTCCAGAAAACGACTAGCATCAACCATCTGAAAATATAATTTAAATATAATTTGTAAATAAACGTTATCTTTTAAAGAGGCCACATTTGTAGTGTGGAATATGGTACGGTCTTAGGACTATATGCAATATGGTACATGCTTTATTTATTTAAAGTATTCTAACGGTTAGTGTAATAATATGGTACTTACTGTTTTAGGACTTATTTTATAAAAAAAAAAAAAAAAAGTCACTTATTACTTTTCCTTTCTACTCGATAACTGTAACCAAGAACTACCAATTTCCATCTGGGGATTAATAGAGTTCTTTGAAATCTTGAATAAGTAGCGTGTGTAACACATATTAGAAACATTAAACGCTTTGTTCATGTCCTTTGATGTGATATAAGCATTAATAAAAACGACTCTAATTATTTCTACAAGCAGAACACATCAATACATCGTCTTCCGGTAGATAATTGTTTTAATTTACGTTTAAATGAGAAACATTTAACTCTATCCTTCACTACGCACACGAATTTCCTTTAAATATTATCACGCAGCTTTTAAACGGTGTTTAATGAACTGTAAATGCTTTTTTAACTTTTGCAGACATACAAAGATAAAAGCTCTTTTATTCTGGAGATGTGGGTGGCTCTTAAAAGAGCCGTTGTGTTCGCGCCGTTAGCCGTTGGAGTGTTTAACCGCCGAAGCCGTACAGAGTGCGTCCCTGGCGTTTCAGGGCGTACACCACATCCATGGCGGTGACGGTCTTTCTCTTAGCATGCTCGGTGTAGGTGACGGCGTCGCGGATGACGTTCTCCAAAAACACCTTGAGCACACCGCGAGTCTCCTCGTAGATCAGACCGGAAATACGCTTCACCCCGCCACGGCGCGCCAGACGGCGAATAGCGGGCTTGGTGATTCCCTGGATGTTATCGCGGAGAACCTTACGGTGACGCTTAGCGCCTCCTTTACCGAGTCCTTTCCCGCCTTTGCCTCTTCCTGACATTGTACTGCTCTTGGAAGTTAAACCGCCAGATGAAACTCAGGCCGTAGCAATCACGTGTTTATTCTCCTCCAGAGGACCTACTTGAGACCAGGAGAGGGGGCGGGACAAATACCAACGGTCGAATAATATAACGTTTTAAAAGTTTTTTTCCTGTAATAATAGTACAAGGAGAAGTCCTTTTTCCCAATAAAAATATTAAATACGTGATTATATTTCATATGCATCATTAGTGTAAGGATAAACACTAAACACAGAAACAAAACAGGCCTTTAGAACATTACTGAGGCCCTTTTCTTAACTAAGTCCACTATAACTACAGGGCACTTAGAGAAGCACCACAGCTCTGTCTTAGGGCTCCTGTTCAGTTGATCACCATAAACATCTGTGTACATTTTCAACCCACACACACAATACCAGCAATTTGGGAACACCTGTGGGAGGAAACCGGAGTACTAGATGAAAACCCACACACAGCGGGAACATGCAAACTCACTAAACACAGACCAGTATCAGGATTCAATCCCTCAACCCAGGAGGTACAAGGCCACAGTGCTAACCATTACCGCACCATGCTGCATGGGAAATTGTAATTTTATTATGATGATTATTATTATTTTTATTAGTAGTAGTAGTAGTAGTAGAATTGACTTAAATTATATTTTATTCCTGCTTTCACTAACGTGAATATTAGAGCTTTATACAATTAAGGAGAGAAGAGAGTTAAGGAAACTGTCATTTACTAAACTCGGCCACAAGATGGCAAGCAAAATCCATCCAAAACATGAAGTGTTGACTAAAACTTATTATTCCTTCCTTAGACAAGGTACTGTAACACATCAGGACAAGGGCCTTTCACATTTCTAAACCATAAGACAGCTGAGATCATTTCATTCATTGTAATAGGGTTAATGGATGGCTAGTTTCACCTCCGTCTATTGGGAGACAGATAATAAATCTACTTTTCTGTGCCAGTGATTTACAGGGTCGGATGGCCAACTCGACGCCAAATTGATTCTGAGCACTAAAATGTTGGACTGCTGACCAGGAGGTTCTTGGGTCAAGCCCTGTTGCCGCCGGGTTGCCACTGTTGAACCCTTGAACAAGGTCCTTCATCCCCAAGTGCTCAAATACAGTAGGGTTACAGCGAGCTTGTAAACGTAGGGCAGGTTTTTTTAAAAACAATTATTTTTAAAATATTTATTTTATTATTATGATGTAATGTATAATTTTTATTTTCAGGTTTTACTTATAAATACACAGACTTAAACATCGACGAAGTCCACAGACAAACAAAAACTTTGAAATTTATGAAATTGTAGGGAATGAAAAATAAATAAATAAATAAATAAATAAAAACCTACATTAAAAAAAAACCCTCTCAGAGAAGATTCGAGACACATCCTGGCTGGTGGCTGTAAGAAGACTCCCAGTAAGACCAGTAGTCAAATGGAGCTGCTTTGTTAAGACCACCAAGTGCCACATGCCAGGATGTGAAGAGGACGAAACGCTCAAACATTTTCTTCTCAAATGTTATCAATCTAAAGTAGTGTGGGAAAAAAATAAAGGAAGTAGGTGTTAAAATCAATATTAATATGAAATCAGTGTTTTATGGCATATTTAATGGAAAATTTAATCAAAATGAACATGATCTTATCTGGTACATTATATGCGTAACTAAATCCCAACTTTGGAAAACACACTCTACAATGATCATTGAACAAAATTTATACCAAAACTATTTTTAGAATAATGGCGGAAACACTCACTCACTCACTCACTCACTCACTCGATCATCATCTACTGTATACGGCTTAATCCTGTATTCAGGGTCATGGGGAGCCTGGAGCCTATCCCAGGAGCCTTAGTGCACAAAGTGGGGTACACGCTGGACAGGGTGCCAATCCGCATGGCATAAACAAATTAATTAATTAATTAATTAGTTAGTTAAATCAAAAAGACAATGAACGAACCATTAAAAGACAGTTGTGGGACACACTTTCCTTATAGATGTGGACTCTATAAAAGTTAACCTATGTGAATGTTTATTTACAACTTCACATGACATTCTCTAAAAAATTTGCACACACATTTCTTTACCTTTTCTTAATGAAATTATTATTCTAAATTATTGTATATAACTATTTCCCAACTTTTCCTATTTCTATCCTGCATCTTTCCCCTGGATGATAAATGGAAAAGTCGTTTAAACAAGATATGTGAGTTTTAAGGGAAAATAATGGGGAGGATGCCTAAAGAGAACTCTTGTACAAAATCGGTTTAAATGCAATCAGCAGCAACAAACTAAAAGTTTCCTTCTGAAAAAGATCTCACAAGCAATAAACAGACAAGTAAACTGGATAGGAGACATGAATACATGCAATAAAAAAGAGACAGTGCACGATATACAATCACATTTTATAAATGTATATTTGGCAATTTCTCATTTAAATATGAACATTTATAGATCAATAAGGTAAATATATCAAATAAAGGAATTTATAACCAAATCCATGACAAAGAGAACAGAGGAAAAACTTTTCTTCCACTCCCAGTGTTTATTTAGCAGGTTGTTGAACCTGAGTTGAACTTCTTTACAGGGGCCAACCAAACACACACACACACACACACACACACACACACAGGCCAATAAAACACTAGTATATTCTGAGATGTAATTTATAAATTAGATGTCATTTGTAAAGTCCATTCTTTATGCTCACGGGGAATCAGAGACTTGTTTTTCCTGATTATCATCACTAACCAGTGAATGTCTGTTCAGTCCCAATCCTGTAGGTTCTCATCACATTGTGTGGAAAAGCTCTTACCTTTAATATTAAACACAGCTGTGATTTCTACTGTCAGTTTTGCATCTTTACCAAGTGTTTAAGTGATCTCTGTTCAGTCAGTCATTACTTTACTTCAACCACACTGAGGGTTCGGCACTATACAGTTCTTCACCTGATTCCAGTCTTTTATTTGTTTTAGATAAACTCATCACCACTTTTTGGTATGTCTGTGTAAAGTCTAGTATGTGACACATTAAATATGTTCCCACATTATGACCGGAAATCTACAACAACTAATATACAATAAATGTCTGTCGTATGAATGATGAGCATCAACCCAGGAACCTCCAAGCCACAGGCCTGTCACTCAAACCATACCGTGACCTGACTCCACCCCACGTGAGAAGGACACGGACAAAACTATTCCACTGATCCTAGTTACCAGAAACAACTGGCAGGTCATTATGAGAGTGCTGATTGGTTAACAAAGTGAATGATGGTTACCTGGCCAACAGATCCTGTAAGACGATCTCTTCTTTATCCATAAACCTCACCAATGCTGAAAGTTATTCAACAGCCTAGTGTAAATGTCCTCTTGTGTAAAAATGTTTGCAGTGTTTGTCCTCTCTGTCAGGCCATGTCTAAAGCAACCAGACAAAATGATTAATATAATGTACTATCTGTGTACTATATAATGTATCTCTTGTCATGCCTACAAGGTTTCCTGAACTTGTAAAGTATACGAACACAAGAAATTAATTATTTATTTATTTATTAATTCATTAATTTATTTACTTTTTTCATTTATATTTAAAAAAATGCAGGTCCTTTTACCTTCAACACGTGTTTAACATTGTTATAATCACAGCTGTTTACAGCCCACCAGATGCTAAAGCTACGATAGTGTTTGGCTGCCTGCTCGGTGCTATAAATGTATAAATGTAAACCATCCCATAGCAGCCCATGTCATAGCTGGTGATTTTAACCACATAGATTTAACGCCAGTTCCCCTGAAATTTAAACCACATAAATAAAATGCATCATGACAACATTAGAACGGCGCCACCTTTTGCTTATAGGGCTGCTTGATTTTTTTTAGCGCGCGTGGTGTAAAATTTAAGGTTTCCCATTAGTGCTAATTAAGTTATAAAAATCAATATGGATCTGAGCAGTTATTTAATCGCAGACGCATCATTTTTACCATTATTTGTTGTCATCTTTTATACAAACATTTAATAGCTACATACAGTATGACAGTTTTAATTGCAATTGCAATATATATGTCAAAATAATAGAAATGTGTGATTTGTATATATGATTCTATATTATTTATATATATGAATTAATTTATATGTATGAATAACAATTTTTTATCAGAACGTCAGAATGTACACCTCACTGCACCAAATGCATTAAATTTATTAATTTCTAAAATTAAAATAAAATAAAATTCTAGGTCTCCTGGGATAGACTCCAGACCCCCTGAAATGGATTACAAAACTCACAAAGCTCTGACACTGAAGACTCCTTCCTTTAAAAAATAAATAATAATAAAAAAAACTGCTGTTACCATGGAAATGATACAAACTTACACTTAGAGCTGCTGCCTTAGATAATTAATCAACACCTGACCAATACCTGATTGTGATTTTAAAGTGTGTGTGTGTGTGTGTGAGAGAGAGAGAGAGACCTTTGGGAAGCACTGGGTGCGCTCCAATCGACCTGAAGTACCCTATGAAGTATACTTTACAGGGTGTTCAGCCATGTTCAGTGTGATTCCAAACAGCAGGCAGTGAAAATGTTCAGTTCTAAGGGAACTGCGGACGGTGTAGGGAACGAGTGAACATCAGGTCTTCACTACATCGGAAAAGGGAACGAAAAAAATTCCCATCAGTCACTGCGTCTCGCTGGAGTGTGAAAAAAAAACGGAGCTCGAAAAAGGATTTATATATTTATTATCATTATTATTGAGGACGACGTCATATTAAAAGCACATCATTTTTATTTATTCAGGAAATCCTTAGTTATTATATAGGCTAGTAATCAGTAAAAAATCTCCATACATATTTAATTAACTACTATTAATAATCAACAATTTATTTACAAGTTTATTTACGAGTAGGGAGCACCCTGTGAAGTGCACTTCGGAATGGAACGCAGCCACTGTCTCATCGTCTCTGCCGCTTTATACTGTATATACAGGATCACGGGGGATTCCCAGGAGACTTAGGGCACGAGGCGGGGTACACCGTGGACAAGGGTACAAAGTCACACGCTCATTCAGTCCCTACGGACAATTTGGGAACGTCACTTAACCTAGTCTGCATGTCTTTGGGCTTGACTCCACACACACACACACACACACACAGAGACCCGAAGCAGGAATCGAACCCGGACCCTGGCGGTGCGAGGCCACAGTGCGAACCATTACATCACTGTGACACCCTTAAATCATTTTGTCTTACACGACCTGTCATACTTACAGAAGTCTAAACACCCCAGAGGTCCATCATTCCCCATTTGCTGCTCTCTCTCTCTCACACACACACACACACACTCTGTTTTCTCTCACTGTGAATGACAGAACTCCGCTTCACACCTTGTAAGTACATTATATATTCACACACACACACACTTTATTTCATACTTTTTTACACAAACTTATTTCAGCAGTAATTCACTTTTCAGCATTAGTGTGAAGTTTATCCTCCATCTTCTCCACTATCGACGGGCTGTGTCCCAAATCGCACACTCGCGCATTTGCTAGAATGTCTAAATGTAACGGTCATGTGTTGTTTGGAAGCACTATTGAGTTCCCTAGCGCGCGGTTTGGAACGCACCCACGTCATTAACCGTCTAAGTGCTGAGGAGAAAAAAAAATAAAATAAATTAACAGCAAATAAAATGAACCAAAACGTTACATATATATTATTTGTGGAAATTATTAGAGTTAGAAGAAAGCTAAGTACAAAACTGCATTTATTTGTCATTTGTAAATAAAACTCTTTAATCTCACCACCATCAGCTAATATATATATATATATATCAGCCACACTATGTAGTAAAATGATTTTATTAATTGATAAACAAACCACACCTACTTTGGGGATCCCCGATCCAAATAAACCTTTTGTGCAGACAGTAGATGAAAAGCGAGGTTGCACGACATCTGTGCTATTGCAAGAACATGGGAGTAAACTTACAGTAGGCCTGTGGCCTATTTTTCAGCAAAACTAGATCCTGTAGCATCAGGATTGCCAATGTGTTTAAGAGCCGTTGCAGCTGCTGAAAAACCTGTAACAGCCTCTAGGGATATAGTAGGGTACAGTGATTTGACTTTATTGGTTCCACATGCAGTTTCACTACTTCTCCTGGAACAAAAAACGGCACACATGTCAACAGCACGATGGTGGTATAACACAATTTTACTCGAAATGCCAAATATCACAGTAAAAAGATGTACTGTGCTTAACCCTGCTACTCTTCTTCCTACAACCAAAAAGGCCTTTTGAACATATACAAATTTCATAGAGCTAACACCAAGTGAAGGGAAAAAATATTGTTTGGTATTAGTTGATATGTTTTCCAA
Organism: Clarias magur; assembly: GCA_013621035.1. Taxonomy (NCBI): domain Eukaryota; kingdom Metazoa; phylum Chordata; class Actinopteri; order Siluriformes; family Clariidae; genus Clarias; species Clarias magur. The sequence goes on along the minus strand of QNUK01001261.1, from coordinate 20,098 downwards.
ATGGGTGGAAGCTTTCCCTACATCCAAACAAGGTGCTAGTGCGGTAGCAAAAGCATTGCTGTCTGAGATTATCCCACGGTGGGGAATCCCTGAAAAAATAAGTAGCGACAATGAGACACCCTTTGTGAACCAGGCTCTCCACCAGGTATGAGAACATCTGGGAATAGATTTAAGACAACACTGTGCATACCACCCAGCTAGTGGGGGTGCAGTAGAAAGAGAAAATGCCACATTGAAGAACAAACTTGCAAAATGTTGTGATGAAACGGGAATATCATGGACCAGAGCACTTCCCATAGTATTAATGTACATGAGAAGAAGAGTAAGGGGGAGAGCAAACCTAAGCCCTTTTGAGATTTTGTTTGGCAGACCACCCAATACTGGAATTGGACCAAAACCCATCGCTAGAAATCTAACAGGTCATTGTGAAGATGAAATGTTATGTTATTGTGCAAAACTCTCTGCTGTTTTATCTCAAGTACAGGCCCAAGTGAAGGAGGCCTTGCCACAAAGGTAGCGGAAAGACCGGCAGAGGGAATCATACATGACTTGTAACCAGAAGACTCGGTAGTGGTAAAGGACTTTAGGAGAAAGAGCTGGAGGGCTAGACGGTGGCTGGGACCGTTCCAGGTGCTCCTTGTGACGCAGACAGCAGTTAAGGTAGCGGAAAGAGCGACGTGGATACACGCCAGACACGTAGCGTTCCAGAACCAGAGAAGCTGAAGAGAGAGCTGTAAAGATCAACAAGGATGAACAGTGAAGTGCTAGTAACCTCTCCTGTAAACCCCAACAGACCCTCATTTGCACGCAAAGTGCATGGGTTAGAAGAAGCAACTAGAGTGACGGGAACAACGGCAAGAACAAGCACATTACAGTTACATTTGAAGCCAACACGTGAGGAAATTGTAAGGTATCAAGGTGAACTGAAGCAGTAGCACCAGATAACATATGGGAACATGTAAAGGTAGATTAAACTTAAGAATACAAATAACAGAATAGAAGACTGTAATGTGAATAATCTCAGTCACTGATATTTTCTGTCCTCTAAAACAGACATTGAATTGGCGGGACTGGACTGTTAGTTAAAAATGAGATGTCAATTTCAAAAACACCCCAAAGTAATGTTACCCAAAGTAAAGGGTAATGTTAAAAATGATAATAGTAATAGTTGTAACACTAATGTGCCTCCTTAATGAGGACTTGGGGAGAAACGGCCATGGTAAAGTTTATTTAACAAACTCAAGCCACATACATTTAACTAGAATAAGGAGAGGAGACAGTATGATAAAAAGGCATAACGCTAATCTTAGGAGATGTGCTGGGAATTGGGGTTGTGCTCTATCATTAGACATTGCTGATAATATGACAGAGATACACAATGGCTCGTGTTGGATATGCCATGCCATGTCCTCAAGCTGGGTAGCACTGCCCCTTAATAATGTCACAGCAGCAGAAGCAAATGCAGACAACACGTATTGTATCATACCGATATGCACCATGGCCATTCTGCAGATATCGGCATATTACAAGCAAAGAGGGAGACCAAACGCAGCAGTCCCTGGGTGTAATTATACCAATAACCTACGTTTTGATGATATAGGGAGTTATTGTACCCCACTGCCGGTTAAGAAATATGGAGACAATTCTACCTATGTGGTCCCTTGGCAAAAAGGAGACACTTGTGTTGTTCAAGATCAAAAGGACAAAGGGGAACCTGACTTAGGATGGTCTGAGTGCACCACTTACATTCCTATAACCAATCGCTCAAAACGTAGGTCACCTAAATGTAGTATAGCTGGTTATTATTTTCCAAATGATGGTAGTTGCCCGTTCATAGAGTTATCGTCTACAATTACAGTAATGTGGGTGTGTGGGTCAATCGCATATGCGACTTTACCCAAGTATTTTAATTGGACAGGCTCATGTTATCCTGCATATGTAACCCCTAGTGTGTCAGTACACACAGAACATCCATGGGAGCGGCGGATGTCAGAGAATAGAAGGAAAAGATATGTCCCTGTTAAATTTCAAGGTTGCACTTTAGCAAACCTGTGGACTAGCCCAGGGGCAAATGTAGGCTGGTCATTCTTCCTTGGCGGAGGAACAACAGTAGCCCTAAACAAGGTAAATGGGTTAGCATACATGTTACTGACACTAAAAAATGACACCGTAAACGCCCTGCAATTAGTAAACGATGAACTTAACCCTTGTGTGGCCGTCGGGTCAAATTGACTCGTTTCTAATTTTTACAAGAATAAAAATGTTACAAGTGTATATTCTTTTCGCCTGAAACTCCATGGGCTTAGCTCATTTTCTGTGATAAACATGTACAAATAAAGAAAAAAAATGCATCCTTGCTACTATACCCCACACACTTAGATCCGTCTTTGGGTCATTTTGACCCGCACACACAGCGGAGCATACACATGCACATCAAAACACACCAAAGCACAGAAGGAACTGTTTGATCTCTCTTGACCTTCTGACACATGTCCAGTAGTTTAGAGTGTTGTTTGATAACATTCTACACATCAGACATTTTCTCTGACTATATGCCTCACACCTGCTAATCACTGGGATGGGACAAAAAGAGATAAATACGTCTGCTTCACAGTAGAGGATCTTGCACTCTCAGTATGGCCAAACGATTTAGCTGTCAGAGGGCTTTAGAGCTCATATTTGAGGAGAGTCAGGAACACAGCGATGCAGAAGAGGAAATTGTCTCAGAATATGATGATGACGTAGAGACAAATTCAGATTCTGAGAGTGAATCTCAAGATGACCAGGAAGATGCACCTCAAAGAGCAGCAGATGGAGGACTACAAAAAGCTACTGGAGCAGCCTTCTACTAGTGGAGGACAACAGACATTTCTGTCAAAAAATGGACAGATTGAATGGTGTTTGTCCCCGGTGGGAGAGTCCCCTCGCTCAGCTGCAAACATAATTCGGATGGTACCAGGACCCACACAATTTGCAGTCGCACATGTTCAAGATATAAAGTCATCTTTTGAGCTGCTGATTCCTCACTCTATTAAAAAAAATGTTCTGGACATGACCAATCTTGAGGGAAGACGTGTTTATGGTGAGCAATGGAAAGAGATGGATTTCATGCATCTGCATGCCTACATTGGCATCCTCATCCTTGCTGGTGTCTACAGGTCAAGAGGCGAGTCCACTGAAAGTTTATGGGATGCTGAAACAGGGAGAGCAATTTTTAGAGCCACAATGTCTCTGAAGAACTTCAAGGTATTTTCACAAATCATCAGATTTGACAACCAGGAATCAAGACCTGTTAGACAGCGGAGTGACAAGCTGGCAGCAATCCGCACTGTGAAGGACCAGTGGGTGGACCAGCTTCCCCGCCTTTACAACCCTGGGCCCAATGTTACTGTAGATGAACGGCTTGTGGGGTTTAGGGGTCGCTGCCCTTTCAGGCAGTATATGCCATCAAAACCAGCAAGGTATGGTGTCAAAATCTGGACTGCCTGTGATGCTGTTTCTTCATATGCATAGAACATGCAAATTTATACAGGGAAGCAAGCAGGAGGAGCTGCTGAAAAAAACCAGGGGACACGAGTGGTGCTAGATATGGCACAGGGTCTAAGTGGTCACAACATTACCTGCGACAACTTTTTCACATCATACAAACTGGGACAGGAGCTTCTCAAAAGAAAGCTGACAATGGTTGGAACAATTTGTAAAAATAAGACAGAGCTCCCACCTGAGGTTCTCACTGTGAAGAGCAGACCAGTGCATTCCTCCAACTTCTTGTTCACAGCCAACACTGCCCTGGTATCTTACATACCAAAAAAAGGAAAGAATGTGTTGCTGATGAGCACTCTACACAAGGATGGAAAAATAAGTAGCCGAGAGGATCGCAAGCCAGAGGTCATACTTGACTACAATGCCACCAAAGGAGGGGTAGATAACCTTGACAAGTTGCTGGCCTGCTACAGCTGTCAAAGAAGAACACTACGATGGCCACTGGTGATTTTTTATAACATGCTGGATGTCTCAGCTTATAATGCATACACAATCTGGACAGCAATCAACCCAGACTGGAATCCGAGGAAGCTCCAAAGGAGACGGCTTTCCCTTGAAGAGCTTGGCAAGGCACTGGTGACACCGCACATGCAAAGGAGACAACATGTGCCCAGGACCCCAGCTTCTCTAGACACAATGAGAAGAATGACAGAGTCTCCAGCTGCTGCAGATGCACGCCGCACACGACCAGGACCCCAAGCTACTCAAGTAAGTGTTCTGTTGCAGTTTTGTATTGTGTGTGATTTTACACATTCATGAAATAAAACATGAACTAAAATGTTTTTCATTCTTCTAGGTTGCAGTCAGTGGCAAAAGGAAACGCTGTGAGGTGTGTGGGCCATCAACTAATACTAAGGGACAAAAAACATGCAGAAACTGCAAAAAATACATCTGTGGCAAACATACTGTGAGGTTTTGTGATGCATGTGTATTGTAAATGGTATGGAATGTTCTTTGTTACCAACCAACACGCCCTGTAGCAAGAATAATGCCTCAGTCCTTGTTTGCATTTTATAACATGTAGGTGTTTGTTGAAATTCAAGTCCTGAAAGTTTTCATTAAAAACTACTGTTAATGAAAATATTGTCTTTTCATTTCTTCAGAGATAAGCATGATCTATAACACCCAGATATGACTGATATGATTGACAAAATTGTGTTCTAGTAGGGACTGGTTGCAATAATTCAAGATATGTTCTCTATATTGTTTGAATTTGAGGTAAAAGTCATATATGTTAATGTGTTATGGAGTAAAATTTTTATTTTTAATTGCTTTGAACACCCCAAATATGTCTCGGGTCAATTTGACCCGAGGATACTGGAGGGAACCAAAATGGGAATAGCCCACAAAGGTTAAGCAGGTTAGAGAGATCACGATTCAGAATAGAATGGCTTTGGACATTTTACTAGCCGAGAGAAGTGGAGTGTGTAAGGTTTTAAACACCTCTTGTTGTTTCTATATTCCTGATAATCATCAGAATATCAGCAACATCATAGACCACATGAAAAAGGCCTTGCAAACACCTCCCCAAGTAGAGTCTTGGATCTCATGGTTAACACAGTTGTGAGGAGGCTGGGGTTATTGGCTGGTTTATAGTGTTCTACCAATTGGGATTATAGTTAGGCCTCTGTATAGCACCCTGTATGTGTACAGGAACTAGTGCTGAACACAGTAAAATATCAGATGTTACAACAGACTGACAAGAACATAAAACAACTGAAACCAGACTCAACTCATGACGGGGACGACCCGATTTCTGACGGGTTTCAAATTTTAGGTGACTATTATCCTGATTGTGACTTAGATCCTGATATGGAAGAAGACATAATGTAAATCTTTAGAGAATTGTGAAGTATATATATTTAAGTAGGTTGCAAAATTTTCAAAGATGCTTTTGTGTCAGGGGTCTTTCCCCATAAAAGACAGCTGTAGTGTCCTCTGTGTGCATTAGAGTGCTAGTGATGATGTTTTAAAAACCCAGGTCGGAGAGACAATGTCTGATGAAAATTACCTAATGCACGGCTTTATTAGTATTGTTTTGAATTGTAAAATGTTTAGGTTGTCATAGAATGACAAAACGGGGAAATTGTAATGGAAAAATCACATTTTAATTATGTATTAATTTGTAATTGTGCCATGTAGACTATAGAAGCTTTAAACTTGTTTGCTGAAGCTTAGAAGCACAAGGCCGAGAATAGAACAGAAACAACCTGATTGTAGATGTTTGTGAATAAATGATAAGGTCTGGACATCTGGTCTGGGTCAGATAAAGAGTTGTGAGTTTGAATGTAGGAACTTCATGTACAGGGCGTTGATTATGTTAGCAGAGATGTTTGTGTATAAAATAGGTCAGCTGGGAGAAAGTCTTTACCTTTCTCCATGCTGCAGTTGTTTGCTGTGTGAGACTGGTCCTTCTGCAGGAGTTTAAAATAAAACCTTTGTGACTTTGCTCTTACCCAGTGCATAAATTACTTGTCTTTATAATATTTAGAGAATTTCCACCACAGTCTCCAGCGCACTGACGTCACCACTTGCTCCACTCCAGTCCTCATCGGTAAGCCAGCCTGTTTTCGATGTCAGCCGACATGTCTAGTGCCTTTGTTTAGAGAAGAGGAGGTTGATTCATATTTCGCTGTGTTTGAGAGAATTGCGACCACATTGAATTGGTCAAAAAGTTTGTGGACACTGTTACTGCAGTGTAGATTAACAGGGAAAGCACAAGAAGCAATCTCTGCTCTTTCTTTGGCACAGAGCCTTGATTATGACGTGGTTAAAGCTGCAGTTCTGCGTGCTTATGAGCGTCTGCCTGAAGCATACAGGCAAAGTTTTAGGAATCTGGTCAAACCAAATTGCCAAACGTTTGTTGAATTTCCTCGTGAGAAGTGCTTGCTCTTTGAAAAGTGGTGTTCTGCTAGTAACGTGAGGCGTTTTGAGCAGCTTAAAGAATTGAGGTTACTAAAAGAGTTTAAGTCTTGTCATCCTGAGCAGCTAGTGGTGTATTTGAATGAGCAGAAGATCGATGTGTTGTCTAGAGCTGCTGTCTTAGCTGACGAATTTGTGTTGACCCATAAGACTGTGTTTAATATGCCTGTATCACGCACTAACTCTTCCTTACGCCAACTGAAGTCACGTAACACAACTGCTCAGGTTCGCTCTCCGATTAGTTCTTCGCCTGAAACCCGTGAATGTTATCATTGTCATGAACAAGGTCATTTAATTGCCTCCTGTCCAGTGTTAAAGCGTAAGCTTGTTCATCAGCAAACTGCTAGCAAATAGGTAAATGCTGCAGAGCTGCTGGATAAGTCAGTGTCACAGTCTACTGATGAGTCTGTGTTTGAGTCTTTCATATCTTCGGGATATGTATCTTTAGGGGCTGGTCAGACAAGAAACCCCATTAAAATTTTGAGGGATACTGGTTCTGCTCAATCGTACATTTTGGAGAATGCATTGCCCTGTTCAGAATGGTCTTATTTAGGGAGCGATGTGTTAATTCAGGGTATTGGCATGACTGTAATTCGTGCACCTTTACAGAAGGTATATTTAGAAACCAAAGGCTTTTCTGGTTTTGTTAAAGTTGCAGTCTGTTCAGCGTTGCCAGTTAGCAGTGTTTCATTCATTCTAGGGAATTATATTGCAAGAAACCAAATGTTGTCACTTCCAGAGGTTGTAACTGAACCGATTACTGATTGTCCAGAGTTAGAGGCTCAGATGTCTTCTGTGTTTCCTGCTTATGTGTTAACACGTTCTCAGCAAAAGAAACTGGGTGACGTGATAAAGAAAAGGACTGAAAGAGTCCGACAAATCTAAGTCTGGAGGAAAGAATTGAGGAAAGCATGCCTCAGCTTAACCCGTGCGTGAATGTTGCTGATTTTTCCAAGGCTACTTCCAAACCAGATGATGAACTCCGCATAACTCGTGTGACGCTGGCAGTGGCTCAGAAGGCCGACCCTTCGCTAACTCATTGTTTTGAGACTGCAGTGGAGAAAGGGGAGCTGGAGAAGCACCCAATTGCTTTTTTTTTTTTAAATGGAGTTTTAAAGGTAAACACATTTAAAACTGCTGAATTGCTGAAATTACTTTGATGGCAAATAATCAAGTTCAAAGAGAACAATCATTTAAAAAGGTTTTTTAAAAGATTGTCAAGTTGGATTTCCTTGTACATATTAAAACACAGATTTGTGGATTGTTTTCTAATTTCTTCATGTCGATTTACCACTGTTCTGTCCTCTGTCTTAAAATACCATTTTTTTATTACATAGTGATATACTTTTGTTTGAATTTAAAAGTCTTTTTAATGTTATTTAATAGTATTCATTTCAATGTAATGTAGTTTAATTTCAGTAGACTTTTGTTTTTAGCTCAATACATTTGGTACATTCCTGGCCCTTGTGCCCGAAGTTGTTTTACAGTATTTAGTGTTGCGTGGAGTTGAAGAATTCAATACAACAATTGCTGTACTACTTTAAAAATAATAAAAATAATAATAATAACATTGCCTCCCATCTTGTGTTCCAGTTTAGTAAGTGACTGTTTCTCTAACTCTTGTGTTAGTACAATTGCCTTCAGTCTGCTACTGCTTTCACTACTACAGTTAATAATCAAATTTCCCATCCAGCATGGTGACGTAGTGGTTAGCAGTGTGGCCTTGTACCTCCAGGGTTGAGGGTTCAAATCCTGCTTCCGGTCTGTGTGCAGGGAGTTTGCATGTTCCCCCTGTGTTTGGTGGGTTTTCCCCAGGTACACAGGTTTCATCCCAAAGGCGTTACCAAATTGCCTGTATTGTGTGATTGTGTGAGTGCGAGATTTGACACTTCTGAAGAACCATCACACATCTTGTTTTCCAGATCTTGTACTTCACTATAAATGTTATTAACCAATATAAATATTTGAATGCAAAAGTGATATTGTATGGATTTTTTTTAATGACCTACCAAATGAATAAAAAATTATATCCAATTCAAAATACTCGATGCCAAATCTCTTCTGAGTGTGAGCAGTGCATCATGAGGTGTTTGATGGTTTCATCTTGGTAACACTGCTCTAAAGGACATTCTTTAGTTTTGACCTAGCAGCTCTACTTGACTAGTGCAGATAGATTGACGATAAAATGTGCATTCAGCCACATGACATGACATATTTTCAGGAATATCTTTTGAGTGAATGTTTGACACACTGCTCACTTTTATTTAATTATAAGTGTTTGTAGTTGTACTTGACAATACCCCCATGTTCATGTTTAATTTTAGATTGTTAATGTTGATTTTTTTTTTTTTTTTTGTATATTGTTTGGGAGATGAAGCCAATCTAACTTTAATGAACTAAATATTTGAATAAAATCTCCATGAAGCAGTTGTTATTATGGTGTATTTTGTCTTGCTTCACCATGTTTTTTCCCCCCATGTATGTATGTCTTCTGCCTATACTGCATCTCTGTTAATGGCTTGCATGACATTCTTGCAGACAGCGAATTTTTATTTGTTCCTTACTTAAATTGCACCAAGTCCTCCGAGATCTTTGGATTTATATAAGAGAGATCTGTTACTTCCCTGTTGAGTATATTTTATTTTTTTTTATTTAATAACAAACTGATTGCAATGATATACGGTGCAGCACTTAATGGGAAACCTTGTTTTACTCCCCTGTGTATCTCAAAAATATTAGTCTACCTGTTGAGAAACAAGCGAAATGTTGCTCGGTTCACAGTCACCTCCTCAGTGCTTTATTCTTCACAAACAAAAATGATCTCAGCAGGCCACAACATAAAGATGTAACAATGTCATCAAACTTAAACCGTAATATCTTCAGAAATGGAAAAAATAAGAAATTTGGCCTTACCTTAATACAATGTGTAAGAGTGCAATACGTAACATTTACATTAATTTGAGTATTTGATTTTGTATTAAAAAATGTTTTAATCATGTCAATGAATTTATTTGGGGAAACCATAATGTCTCATGACTTCCCACAGGTACGCTCTTCATATCAAGTCAAAGGATTTCTTCTGTTTTTGAAAAATATCATTTGATATTTGAAAACCTCCCTCATCTTAGCATTTGTTTTTGTTTAAATCTTTAACTGTTATTTCTCTGTATTTCTTTTATGAGGTCCGGTAAAACCTCTTCACTTTTAAAACATGAAGTATTTAATTTTCAGGAATTAAGGTGTTTTTCTATGTCTATGTTGATCTGGACAGATATGGCTAAATGATCAGATTTAAAAGGCTTTCAGGTGGCAACATTTACCAATCTAGATGCTGTACATCAAATCATGTAAAGCTTATGTAGTTTGGGAACTTTCCTCTAAAAGTATCTTTCAAATCACAGGTATTACAGACGTTTGCAAAAACTTTCCCTTCTCTTAGTAATGTTATGAAATTTGTCATTTACATGAGTGGTAGTATTAAAATTACCACAGAATATTACAGAAACCTACAGTTAAGACTTCATACAATTTGCAGATCTGTCAGGAGGGGTATAAACAGTAACTTACCTAATTTTTTGTTTGTTTTTTTGTATATGCCAGGGGTGGCCAAGTTCGGTCCTAGAGAGCCGCAATCCTGCAGAGTTCAGCTCCAACCCTAATCAAACACAGCTGAACAAGCTAATCAAGGTCTTGAGGACTACTAAGGCTGCTGGCAGGAGAGTTTTTTTTTTTCAGGGCTGTTAAATATTTTCTGTTTGCCTTTGAAGTTTATGAAATGTTTTAAATCTAATGTCTCAAAATAATAGAACCACTATTCATACAGTCTAAATACTCTCTCTCTCTCTCTCTCTCTCTCTCTCATCCTGGGGAAGACTGCTCACTTGTCAGTTGTCTGAGAGATGACTATGTCCTTATTGTTCCAAACAAATCCTTTAAGAATTTTTATATCCTCCTATCACTAAAAGTCATGTCCACCCTGGCATTTGAGGAAGCTGTGAGAGATTGGTCGATATAATCAGTGACAACTAGTCCATCATTTTGTCTTTCCTCACAGGAAAGAAAAACACTTTAAGTACATTAATTATTCACATGTATATTTTATATCTGATTGTAGTTTGATGTCAAGATTAACATGTTGACAAGAAAATTAACAAACAAAAGTGATGAACAAAATACAGTACAGTCATCTGCAACAGTGAATCACTCTGCTAACTGAAGGTCCATCATGTGATCATAGGATGGAATAGTGAGGGACATTTCTTAGAAGGGTGCAAACAAACAAACAACCCACGCACACACACCTGACACACACACACTCGCTCTCTCAATCTGTCTCCCTAAGCTGTGCTTTACAGAAGCCAGAACAAGCCCCGTTTCACCTCCTACACACATCGCTCGGCCAGTGCTCATACATCGCGCTCACTGACAGGACTCGCCTTCAGTTCGGACCAGAGTACTTAAAACGGTGCGACGTGTTTTTGTCCGGTTTTTACACACGACACGCACGAAATGCGCAGTCCGCCGGCTCGAGCTGCAGGCGCGCCGCGCACTTTTATGTCCACTGCGCGAGAGTGCGGCTGTCTATCTGGCCGTGCCGGGCCTCGGAAGAAAGGGGAAAGGCCTTTCTCACTAAACCTGTGCTTCAACGCTTGCGATCTGCTGCCAGGACTCAGATAATCGCAGAGAAATGTCCGGAGAAAACACACTTGCTATCGTGTGACGGAAGCGCAGTCATTCAGCGGCTGCCTGGTTGAGTCCACAGCGTTCTCATGTGTGCTTTAAGACCAGTCCCCGGCCGAGGGGAGGGAGGTTCCAGTGTTTTACAGCGCGCTCAGCGTCACACTCGCTTATTCTATTTAGCTCCGTGAGAGATGGCAGAAGTGGCTCCCGCGCCCGCCGCCGCCGCGCCGGCCAAAGCGCCCAAGAAGAAAGCAGCCTCGCGGCCAAAGAAAGCCGGGCCTAGCGTCGGCGAACTGATCGTCAAAGCGGTTTCCGCGTCCAAGGAGAGGACCGGCGTGTCTCTCGCTTCCCTGAAGAAAACTCTGGCTGCCGGTGGATACGATGTGGAGAAGAACAAATCCCGCGTCAAGCTCGGCGTCAAGAATCTAGTGAAGAAGGCGATCTTGGTTCAGACCAAAGGCATCGGCGCGTCTGGCTCTTTCAAGCTGAACAAGAAGCAGACCGAAGCCAAGAAAACCGCGCCCAAGGCGAAGAAGCCGGCCGCCAAAAAGCCCGCCGCGGCGAAGAAGGCCAAGAAGGTAGCGGCCAAGAAACCCGCCGCAGCCGCCAAGAAGTCTCGTAAGAAGGCCAAGAAACCCGCCGCCAAGAAAGCTACCAAGAGCCCCAAGAAGGCGAAAAAGCCGGCGACCCCTAAAAAGGCAGCGAAGAGCCCCAAGAAAGCGAAGGTAGTTAAGCCCAAGGCTGCCAAGCCCAAAGCATCCAAGGCTGCCAAGCCTAAAGCGCCCAAGGCGAAAAAGGCAGCTCCTAAAAAGAAGTAAACATGTTTCTTTCTTTCATATTCCCCCCTAAACGGCTCTTTTAAGAGCCACCAACGTCGTCGTTTAAGGAGCAATAATCCCTTTTATTAACCGCATCAACAAAATCATAAGATTCTTTAGGATTTTACAGTGCTAATGAGATGGTTATTTTATTCAAGTGTACACTTCAATCTACTCATATAAAGAGTACATTGAAATGCATGTATGTAAACCGAAAGTAGAAAAGCTTTTAAATATCATCCTCCGTTATAATTTTCCACAGGTCCTTTTTAGTCTTTATGTTGTTTACGGAACAATGATATTCCATTCTAAATCAAATCTTATTAAAGAAAAAGCTAATTAATTTTTTTACAACCTTACATTATAAACGGCATACTGAAGTTATTCAATTAAACAATTCAATATAGTTATATGAAGATTTCATTGAGATGCATGCGTGTAAAATGAAACCATCAAAAGTCTTATCTATTTCTGTTATCTTTTGATGAAACAGGGTGGGGGTTGGAGAGAAGTGGGAATTCGACGGCGTGTTAATGATTGGTTGCTTTGTCACAACGATTGTAGCCAATGAGGATGCAGCAGTTTAGGCTATATTACAGAGAGCTACCGAATAACCGCTTACATTTTTACAGTGCTTTTCGATCACGTTAACGCAGTGAATCATGTCTGGAAGAGGCAAGACCGGCGGAAAGGCTCGTGCTAAGGCCAAGACTCGCTCATCCAGAGCCGGACTGCAGTTCCCCGTGGGCCGCGTCCATAGGCTTCTCCGGAAAGGGAACTACGCTGAGCGCGTTGGTGCCGGCGCTCCGGTCTACTTTGCCGCCGTGCTGGAGTATCTGACTGCTGAGATCCTGGAGTTGGCTGGTAACGCCGCCCGCGACAACAAGAAGACCCGTATCATTCCCCGGCACCTGCAGCTCGCCGTGCGTAACGACGAGGAGCTGAACAAACTGCTCGGCGGAGTGACCATCGCTCAGTATCCAAAGGCTCTTTTAAGAGCCACCCATTTTCCTTGAAAAGGCCGTTTTTCTCGATCACTTCACAAACACTCATGTAACACATGTACGAATAGGAATTAGAAATATTTTGGAATACGAACTTACCTGAAAGAATGGGAATTGTTTGTTGAAGATCTCATATATAATGTGTGCAACTACTAGCACCAGTAGTTCTACTTCATCCGTTCAGTCAGTTTATTCGTTTCGGTTAAATATCTGAATAAACTTAACTGAGTCTATTTTACTTGAGCAGGAATATGAGATCTGCGTGTTATTTTCACAGTGGAACCAATGTTCTCCAGTCAGGGGGGAGTCAGGATTTAATTGTGTGTGACACTGTATGCTTCCCCATGTGAGAGTTCTGTTCGGCAGACAGTACTATTTTGAGCCACATTTTGTGCAGGATTGTCTAATTGAAGATTTGTTTGGAACTAATACATGTAAAGCTTTAGTTCATTTTTCTCCCTTCAAGTTACTAAAGGTATGTCATGTTCTACTTAATGCTTAAAGTTACCGCATGCTAGCGGACACGATGTGTTGGCTCAAAAAATGGCTTGTGATCTGCCTCGCTGATAATATCTCTGTTAAAAGCTCGATTCTCTCTGTATGACTCTTATATCCCCGCTGTCGACGTACAATAAACTAAAACGACAAAAAGCCCTATGGAGCTTTTAGAATAAGAACGTGCTACCATGTTTTAACGTTGCATTATGCATGTGATAATTTTGAGATGTACACGTTCAAAACCATGTATACCCTTGTAAATAACACACACGATAACGTTCGATACATTTTGTTTTAAAACGCCAGCAGTCCGCTCTTGTTTTAGGTAAAGATAATAAGGGGGTTTCAAACCGAGTCAGTGGTAGAAGAGGAGCCAATAAACGCGAGGTGACGTGACGCGTTCGAACCAATGACAGGCGGCGCTTTCAAGACGCCCAATCAGCGCAGCCGAGCGTTAGGCTGTAAATAGACCGCGTTCGTTAGTGTCTTTCATTCTGTTTTTCTTCGAAGAAGTTCAGAGCGTCGAAGCGATGGCAAGAACCAAGCAGACCGCGCGTAAATCCACCGGTGGTAAGGCGCCCAGGAAGCAGCTCGCCACTAAAGCTGCCCGTAAAAGCGCTCCGGCTACCGGCGGCGTGAAGAAGCCTCACCGTTATAGGCCCGGCACTGTGGCTCTGAGAGAGATTCGCCGTTACCAGAAGTCCACCGAGCTCCTCATCCGTAAGCTGCCGTTCCAGCGCCTGGTGAGAGAAATCGCTCAGGACTTCAAGACCGACTTGCGCTTTCAGAGCTCGGCCGTCATGGCCCTGCAGGAGGCGAGCGAGGCTTATCTGGTCGGCCTGTTCGAAGACACCAATCTGTGCGCCATCCACGCCAAGAGAGTCACCATCATGCCCAAGGACATCCAGCTGGCCCGCCGTATTCGCGGAGAGCGCGCTTAAACCGTAAACTCCGTCGAAATCTTCACAAAGGCTCTTTTAAGAGCCACCTCATTGTTTCACACAACTCGGCATGTTTCCAAATTTTCACACAGTTCGGCTTGCACCTATTATCTTGTGCAAATTCTGACTGCAGTAAAAAGCTTGCACAACATTTTCTCTGTCTATATAATGTTTGACAACACATTTAATGTACAAATATTTATACTATTTTCTGTGTGAAGGTGAAGGTGGACAAATGGAGCCATTCTGCTGAAATAGCCTTAAGATTCAAATGCATATATCAGCACAGAGTGCTAACACTCTGAATTTGTCTTGGGGAAAGGGTCAACACAGGCCCAGGCCATTGTCCACTACATCGTTAAAAATCAATAAATAACTAATACATACCGACATTATAAAAAACTTTATTCTTCCAAAACTAATCAAAATTAAAACACTGTTTCTGGAATTCCAATGATGTGTTAGAGCTATGCATTGTTTCACATTCAAAAGGGTTTGATATTTTCAAGGGTTTTACTTGGTCATTCTCAAGAGTAACTACATGTTTGAAGTTATGTTTCGTGTATTTACTCAATTCGGTTTTCCTACAGATAAGTGAATCCGTATAACACTCGTAGATGAGCATTAGCAACTCTGAGGAAATAAGATAGATACGGTAAGGAATGTTTATCTCACAAACTCTTGTACAGTGCACCTAACATAAGCTAAGCTCACCTCAGTAATGTCAGGGTGCCTCATTATTCATTATAATAAGCGGAAACACACCGGCTTCACACACACACACACACATATATATATATATATATAAAACGCCAACTGTTCAAAATATCTGTAGGCTAACTGAAACATTTTATTTAAAAAATAAATAAATACTCAATAAATACTCAGCAAAAGAATAAAGAGACCACAAAACAGCCATCTTCACCTCTTTAGTGCAGTTTGATTTTCTCTGTTTCAGAGAAAGATAGATTCATACATCTGCAAAACATTGTCCTTCCTAATTATGCAATTAAGTAATTTGCAGAAAGAAATGGTAACTTAAAATAACCTTCTGGTGAAACTTTGAGGCAGGAAAGCCTCGACAACTAAATGTGGCATCATCTCACCATCATTACTACACATACTACTACTATACATAAAATGACATCAGCAATCGTGTCTTCCTGTTTGAAGAAAAACCCCTTTTTCCATCAAACAGAATATAGTTATCCACACCCAACAGCTGACAAATGTGACAAGCAAACCTCCCTTCATAAAGCAAAAGAAAAATACAATGTTAGGGCTCATTATCTTCTTTTTTTTTTTTTTTTTTTAAACATGTGCACACAATTTAGTAATAAAAAATGCCTCTCTCGCCATTATATAGTTACATACATAGTTATAAACTTTTATACAGAAAACTGGACTTAAATGACTGCTGTTAGAAACCAATTTTGAACTGATCAGTAAAGCTAAAAACTAAATTTTATTTACCAAGTGCTGCTAGAAAACTGTGGTCTGAACGTTCTCTTATGATCACGCATTCAGAATAACGTCTCTCTCACACGCGTACACAAGAATTTACTCTTTCACAGAAAACATGGGTGGCTCTTAAAAGAGCCGTTGGGTTGATGAAGGCGGCGGTGACGCGCTTTACTTGGAGCTGGTGTACTTGGTCACGGCCTTGGTGCCCTCGGACACCGCGTGCTTGGCCAGCTCACCGGGCAGCAACAGGCGCACGGCGGTCTGGATCTCCCTAGAAGTGATGGTGGAGCGTTTGTTGTAGTGAGCCAGACGCGAGGACTCACCGGCAATGCGCTCGAAAATGTCGTTGACGAACGAATTCATGATCCCCATCGCCTTGGACGAAATGCCGGTGTCGGGGTGAACCTGCTTCAGAACTTTGTACACGTAGATGGCGTAGCTCTCCTTCCTGGTCTTTCTGCGCTTCTTGCCTCCTTTGCCGGCCGTCTTGGTCACGGCTTTCTTCGAGCCCTTCTTAGGAGCGGTCTTGGCTGGTTCAGGCATAATATTACTACTTCTCGACAAGATTAAGAGAAGAATAAATAACTCCGCCTCGCGGGCCCTCTATGTACAGACTACATTGTAATTAAGCGCAAGCCAAGACAGGATGTTGATTGGACGACATTCCATCACCCTTCCTTTGAGGGACCTCCTACAACTAGAGTTTTTTTTTTTTTTCCCCCGCTACCCCGCCGCCCTCGGATACGCTTTGTATCTCTTCCCGTCGTTTTAACTCGCGGGATAACTTATTTTTACTGGGGGGAAAACATTATATATGTATATTTTCTCCCAGAAAATGACTAGCATCAACCATCAGAAAATATAATTTGTAAATAAACGTTATCTTTTGAAGAGGCCACATTTATAGTGTGCAATATAGTACCGTTTTAGGACTATATGCAATATAACTGTATTTATTTAAAGTATTCTAACGTTTAGTGTAATAATATGGTACTTACTGTTTTAGAATTCTTTGTATTTTATTACATTTATAAAAGTCTTTTATTACTTTTCCTTTCTACTCGATAACAAGAGTGAGCAACTGTAACCGAGAATTAGCAATTTCCCTCTGGGATTAATAAAGTTCTTTGAAATCTTGAATAAGTAGCGTGTACCACATATTAGAAACTTTAAACGCTTTGTTCATTAAAAGCATTAGAATGTTTTCTGCTGATTTACGCTTAATTGATAAGCATCTAGTTATTTCCTCCACTACACACACGGATTTCATACGAATATTATCACGCAGCTTTTAAAAGGTGCTTACCGAACTGTAAATGCCTTTCTAACTTCTACAGACATACATGTGTAAAAGCTCTTTTGCTGGAGACGTGGGTGGCCGTTGTGTCCTTTGCCGCCTTTGCTTTTTTTTTTTTTTTTAACTTTCCCCAGTAAAGTGGAATCAAGAGAAGTTTCCTTGAAGATATACACAATCTGTGATTATAATTCATACTAAATAAATCATACATGGAAATGACAAATAAGCATGCGCGGGACCTAATAAAAATATAAATCAAGGCTAATGTGAGTATCAGTAGCACTTTGTATAATTTGCAGTATATGGCATATATGTCGACACATTGTAACCTCTCCGTGTATAATAAACAGTGTGAAAATTAAGCATTTGTGACCATGTGTAACGTGTTGTGAAACCTTTCTTAAATACATACATATCTACATATCTTCATTGAACACATGGTGGATTAAAAGAGAAACTTAATTGGGTACTTTATTTTTGCAAATCTAAAGCTGAAAATTCAAATAATTTGCACATTGCAGTGTTTCCCACAGGTGTGAGATATACCTACGGTGGTAGCCATCGGAGCGGGCCGCATTATATGCAGCACAAAAGTGGTCTACTCTCCACGACTAACAACAAACACATATGACCTTTAACACAATATTTTTATATATTTTATTTCATATTAATTTCACATTTCAGAGATCCAACCTACTAACCCTCCCCTCCATCTACCCATATGTCAAGAGTAAAATGAAGTATATAAACAATTACTAAACACTCTTTAGTGTGGATGGCATAAAATAAAATAAAAAACCACAAGTTAAAAAAAGACATAATAAAAGGTAACAAATAAGAGAAATAAAGTTAATTTCAGTGCAGCCTTGATGTGGAATTCTACGTGTGGCAAAGTGACAACAGTGCAAATAGCACTATAATAAAATTTAGTTAATTACTGTATATAGCCTATATCGTGCTGGAAAAAGTATACGACATTTAATCAATGATTCTATACAAATTGTATTTGGATAGCGCTTTTAACAGTTGTCTTCGTCGCAAAGCAGCTTTACACAATAATTATTTAAGTTCGTATGAAATGTGAATGTGTATGAATCAAAATGGTCAGATAGTCCCTGATGAGCAAGCCGAGGGCGACAGTGGCAATGAAAAACTCATTGACATGGCAGTAGGAAGAAACTTTGAGGGGAACCAGACTCAACAGGGAACCCATCCTCATTTGGCTGATAACGGATAGCCGGGATTGATCTGCAGTCATAATGTGTGCTAGATAGCAGGCAGTTCAGTACAATTCAGTAACAGTTGTTAACAGATGTTAACTGATGTTAATATGGAGTCCAGGTAATTATTGGAGGCTCAGGCAGACTTGTAGGAAATTCCAGTCCTGAACTATCGAGCGACTGTAGCCAAGTCCACAGAGATACAGCTGTCAATTAATCAGTCGAGGCAAGAACCGTCTTTATAGTAAGAAGTGAGTGAATGATGCCTCACTGAAAATGATGTGATTGTGCAGAGGGACACTGTTTGGGTCTGAGGCACTTTGTTGCTCTTTTGCTTTTAATATACAATCTTAAAGACAGAATCAAGCATAAATAACAAATAAAAATGATAGAGAGAATCTGGATATGGGGGAGTGGAACATCACACTTAACTACCACGCTAATGCAGAGGGAGTAGTTATAGGTGCAATAAGGTTGCTTGGGCATTTTTCTGTTAGCAAAACAAATCTTTGTTCTCTCAAAGTAAAGGGCTGACAGTAGGACCCAAATCTATTGCTTTTAAATACTTACAGTTTCATTTTCCTGCCAATCATACTATGATTTTTTTCTGCCAGTTAAAAGACTATAATTTATAGTTCTTCCTCAAACACTAAGCGATCAACATTTTATCTGTAGTTTCTTGTGCTGTTCTTACTCCACCCTGTGTTTTTCACTACCCGGTTTTGATGAGTGCTAGAATGCACATAATACCCTGAAAACTTCATCTACAAACACTAGAGATACACACATTTCTTTGGAAAACTCGCTGTAGGATGACAATTGATCAACAATTTGTGTCCAGTGAAAAAGTTGTTAAAAGTATTCAAATACATTTGAAAAAACAAAGGACTATGAACAGGACTTTGGGAGGTTCTGTTGTGTGGGACACGCTTTCCTTGTAGATGTGGACTCTTTGAAATGTAGCGAGTGTTGATTTTGTTTGCAGGTTTGACCTACTTGTTTCCTGAATGAGATTATCGCTGTGGCTATTGTAACTTATTGTGACTAATTATTGTAAATATCTATGTCCTTTCTCAATAAAAAAGTAAAAATAAAAAAAGCAAAGGCGGCAAAGGACTTGGGAAGGGTGGCGTTAGGCGTCACCGTAAGGTTCTCCGCGATAACATTCAGGGAATCACCAAGCCCGCTATTCGCCGTCTGGCGCGCCGTGCCGGGGTGAAGCGTATTTCCGGTCTGATCTACGAGGAGACTCGCGGTGTGCTCAAGGTGTTCCTGGAGAACGTCATCCGCGACGCCGTCACCTACACCGAGCATGCTAAGAGAAAGACCGTCACCGCCATGGATGTGGTGTACGCCCTGAAACGCCAGGGACGCACTCTGTACGGCTTCGGCGGTTAAACGTTCTAACCGCTAACGGCGCGAACACAACGGCTCTTTTCAGAGCCACCCACGTCTCCCGCAAAAGAGCTTTTACACATGTATGTCTGTAGAAGTTAGAAAGGCATTTACAGTTCGGTAAGCACCTTTTAAAAGCTGCGTGATAATATTCGTATGAAATCCGTGTGTGTAGTGGAGGAAATAACTAGATGCTTATCAATTAAGCGTAAATCAGCGGAAAACATTCTAATGCTTTTAATGAACAAAGCGTTTAAAGTTTCTAATATGTGGTACACGCTACTTATTCAAGATTTCAAAGAACTTTATTAATCCC
>QNUK01001260.1:0-87926 GCA_013621035.1 Clarias magur | reverse complement strand
TCTTCTCACACAGATTCCCTGATACAAATAACCAGATAACCCTGGTTACAAACACCACCACGATCTTATTCATCCGGGAAGCAGAGTAGATGTTCTCACACCCGATCTGCTCCCCCATCGCTAATAAGATGACCTCAATCCACACGCCGTCCTCCTGGACGCATGTAACGCCATGCCGCAGAGACAAAGTCTCCACACAGGCCTCAGAGGCCATGGTGCCCCACTCTCTCTCTCTCTCACTTTAAACTTTATATTTTTATTTAGAAAGATAGAGAGAGAGAGAGAGAGAGAGAGAGAGAGTAAAGTGAAGTTAAATGTAAAGCCCTACCCACTAAGAACAGTGAGATGTTCACTTAGCAAGAGATATCAGCATGTGTATCATCTCTCTCAAGCTACATCTCTCTCTCTCTCTCTCTCTCTCACTTTGCTCATAGCATTAATACAATTCTTTATAGTTCATAGTCTTTAGCCGAAACTGGACTGTTCAGTTTACATTTTATGCACATAACTGACAGTAGACATTGAATGTTTCCTGGGTTATCAGTTACCTTTTCACTATATACAGGACAGGGGAGACCCCAGGAGACCTGAAGCTTATCCAGATAAATCGGGGCAGATGGCAGGGTACATCCTGGATGAGGTCTTACTCCATTACAGATCACAAGCATTCACTCACTCACAAAACTTCAGGCAATTTGGAAAAGCCAATTAGCCTAACTTGTATGTCTTTGGACTGCGGAAGGAAACTGGACTGTGGAAAGAAACTTGAGGAAACCCACCAAGCACAGGTAGAACATGCAAACTATACACACAGACCCAAGATGAAACTGAAACTGTTGACATTGGTGGTGGGAGGCCACAAAAGTGACTACTATTCTACTTTGCTGTCCACCACCCCATTGTTTGAACATTGTTTTTCACAATGTGCAAATAATTAATTTTTTTTTTTAATTGTGTGTGTGTGTGTGTGTGTGTGTGTGTGTGTGTGTGTGTGTGTGTGTGTGTGAGTGTGAAAAATGAGAAAATCCACTAATTTCCCCTCTGCTTTAACTTGAATGGTTGAGCGCTCCCTCCCCTCGACACAATGATGGTTGGCCAGCCTCAGGATTTAAATCTTGCCTCCAGTCCTCATGTGCCCTTGTTCATTGTAAGTGGCAAGAAGTTGCAGCTTCAGTAAAGTAACTTCCCCTAACTGCCATGACTGTTTATTTAAACTTAGGCGTAGATGTAAAATGTTTAATGCTTAAGTCCTGCATTAGAAGGTGATGCAGTTTCACACCATAAACAGAACAAAACCACATTTTCGCACCTTTTGAAATAATGATGACCATGTGACATATACACATTATTCTTAATGTGTGACATATTCATCACCAAGAGATGGATACAAAAGTATGAAACAAAACTCAATGTACTTTCCAGTGTAAAATGATATATATTATTTACGAATGATGAAGCACATACAGATCAGAGTTAAGCTTGACTTGGGGGGAAAAAAAAAAAAAACACTGCATCACCCCTCCTTTTCTGTCACCCTCTTTCTTTATTTATTCTTCAACATTATGTTCTCTACATCTCTGTTACAATACCTTCATAAAATAAATAAATAATCAGTTTCCAGAAAACATGGCAGGACACCAAACAGCCTTCCACATGCTCCCTCACACTCAGCACATGCGCAGAGTGAGAGATATTGAGAGAGAGAGAGTAAAGTGATGTTAAATGTAAAGCCCTACCCACTAAGAACAGTGATATGTTCACTTAGCAAGAGACAAATCAGTATGTGTATGATCAACTGCGTATCTCTCTCTCTCTCTCTGTCTCTGCACATTTCATAGCGGTAACCTGGTATGCGCCGTTCTGTCTGTGGCTTGAACTGTTCCCAGTTCCGTTCATGCACATGACTGACAGCAGACATAGACATAC
This sequence comes from Clarias magur, assembly GCA_013621035.1. Lineage (NCBI taxonomy): Eukaryota > Metazoa > Chordata > Actinopteri > Siluriformes > Clariidae > Clarias > Clarias magur. The sequence continues at coordinate 86,000 of QNUK01001260.1, read as the reverse complement.
CCAGGAAACATTCAATCAGTCACCTTCACTATATAAGTGATCCTGTACAGGACCATGAATACAAACTTATCCCAGATAAATGAGACAGATGGTACATCACAGTTAGGTGTCCTCCCATTCCTGAGCACAAGCTTGAATACTCACAAAACTTCAGGCAATTTGGAAAAATGATTAGCTAACTTACATAATCTTTAGTTTGTGGAAGGAAACTTGAAACCCACACATAGGGGTAGAACTATGCAAACTATACACACAGACCCAGGTGGGGCTGGAAACTGTGTGCCATTGGAGGTGTTGGCGTAAGTAACTACTATACCACTTTTGCCAAACCACCACCCCATTGTTTTGAACATTGTTATTCAAAAATGTTTTAAAATAACAATATTTTTTAAGTGTGTGTGTGTGTGTGTGTGTGTGTGTGTGTGTGTGTGTGTGTGTGTGTGTGTGAGGGTGAAAAATGAGAAAATCCACTAATTTCCCCTCTGCTTTAACTTGAATGGTTGAGCGCTCTCTCCCCTCCACACAATGATGGTTGGCCAGCCTCAGGGTTTTAAATCTTGCCTCCAGTCCTCATGTGCCCATGTTCATTGTAAGTGACAAGAAGTTGCAGTAAAGTAACTTCCCCTAACTGCCATGACTGTTTATTTAAACTTAGGCATAGATGTAAAATGTTTAATGCTTAAGTCCTGCATTAGAAGTTGATGCAGTTTCACACCATAAACAGAACAAAACCACATTTTCACACCTTTTGAAATAATGATGACCATGTGACATACACACATTATTCTTAATGTGTGACATATTCATCACCAAGAGATGGATAAAAAAGTACGTAAACAAAACTCAATGTACTTTCCAGTGTAAAATGATATATATTATTTACAAATAATGAAGCACATACAGATCAGAGTTAAGCTTGACTTGGGGGGAAAAAAACCCTCCTTTACTGTCACCCTCTTACTTTATTTATTCTTTAACACTATGTTCTCTGTCTCAACTACGATACCTTCATAAAGTGTGTTATGCCTTAAAAAAGGCAGATTAACCATTTTAAGTAAAAAAAAATGTTCACTCTCTCTCTTTCTCACTCTTTCTCTGTCTGTCTTTCTCACGCAGTTGACATTTTATTTCTGTAAGACCACAGGAAGTGTACAGCTTTAGCTCTCATGCCTCTGCTCTGTCAGTCTGTCAGTCAGTCATTATACCGACAAGATGGAGTTCAGTCCTCTCCCTGTGATGCTCTGTAAGTAAATGTTCTCTTTGTGTCTTCATTAGAGTGAGTGTTGGGTGTAAAGTTGTTCATCTGCAGTCTGAATGTCTGTCATCTGCTGTTCAGTAACAACCTCTCATGATCATAAAAGAAAATGGAACTGGATGGTGTTTGTAATTTCAATAGTGTTGCTATAAAATAGTTTAGATTAATTGGGTGTTACTGTTCAGTGCACCAATTTGTAGCATTGCTAATATTATTGGTTTGTTTGGGGAAAATGCAGAGCTGAGTATAAATGGCAGACATTAAAAGAAATAGCACACTGATGTAAACAATAGCTCCATGCTGTCTCTGTAATACTGTATATATCCATTTATAAGTAAGCTAGTATTGCTGCAGGTGCACCTCAATAAATTAGAATACCATCTAAAAGTTAATTTATAAAGATGCTTGTGTCATGTTTTAGGGTGCGAGGCATAAATGCAGAGAGTCCAGATTTTAAAGGAAAATGATGTATTTATTAAACAGCCAGGGAATTAAACAAAACAAATATACTTTATAAGTAAACAAAACTAAAATACGTATAGAGGAAACGGGAGACACAAACTAAACATGCAGACTTTAACGAGTCTAAATTAACAGATGCAAGACGCCAAACAGAACTGAAACAAGCTATTTATAAAGAAAGTAATGATCAACTCGGTTCAGGTGAGCGCCCACGTCACCTGACCGAGATGCATAACGGGAAATGAAGTAACAAAACAAACTACAAACAAAAAAGACTCAGAGCGCTTTGGCGCCCTCTATGGGTTATCCCTGACATAAACCCTCCCTCAAAGGGCGCAACTCCGGGGCGCCACAGGAGGTCCCGGGCATCCCCCCCAGGACACAATGTCTGCCCCTCTCACCAAGCGGCTGGCTCTTATGTCCTGGGCGGTAGTGGCTCAGAGGACTAAGGCACTGAGCTACTGATCGGAAGATCGGCGGTTTGATTCCCAGCTCAGCCAGATTGCCATTGTTGGGCCCTTGAGCAAGGCCCTTAACCCTAACTGCTCCAGGGGCGAGTGTATCATGGCTGACCCTGCTGTCTGACCCCAGTTACACTGGGTTATGCGAAGAAGGAATTTCACTGTGCTGTAATGTATATGTGACAAAATAAAGGCTTTACTTTTACTTTACTTTTACTGTGGGCCAGGTGGCTTGATGCCCTCGTTGAAGCAGGGCGGCAGAGACGGAGGAAGCTCGCCGTCCTAGTTGATGTAGGGCAGCGGAGACAGAAGAGGCTCGCCGTCCTCTATGATGCAGGGCGGCGGAGGCAGAAGACTTTTGCCGTCCTCAGTGATGCCAAACGGCGGATGCAGGAGATGTTTGCCATCCTCAGTGATGCAGGGCTGCAGTGGTGGAAAACTTTCGCCGTCCTCCATGCTGCAGGGCGGCGGTGGCAGGAAATTTTCGCCGTCCTCTATGAAGCAGGGCGCGGTGGCAGAGGAAGAGGAGGCTCGCTGTCCTCGGCGGCACGTGAGGGCGGCGCCGGAGAAAGAGGAGGCTTGCTGTTCTCGGCGGCGCGTGACGGCAGCGGCGGAGGCAGAGGGAGCTCACTGTCCTCACTGGCGCAGGACGACGACGGTGGAGGAATAGGATGAAGCTCACGATCCTCGGCGGTGCATGAAGGCGGCGGCGGAGGAAGAGGATGAAGTTCGCGATCCTCGGCGGCGCATAAAGGCGGTGGCGGAGGAAGAGGATGAAGTTCGCGATCCTCGGCGGCGCATAAAGGCGGCGGCGGAGGAAGAGGATGAAGTTTGCGATCCTCGGCGGCGCATAAAGGCGGCAGTGGAAGAGGATGAAGCTCGCTATCCTCAGCGGTGCATGAAGGCGGCAGCGGATGAAGAGGATGAAGCTCGCTATCCTCAGCAGCGCATGAAGGCGGCGGTGAGGGAAGAAGCAGCTCGTCGTCCTCGGCGGCGCATGACGGTGGCGGCGGAGGAAGAGGAGGCTCGCTGTCCTCAAAGGCACCGTGTAGCTGCGGCAGCTCGCTGTCCTCGAAGGTGCCATGCAGCGGCGGCAGCTCACTGTCCTTCTCGCTGCGTGACCCCGGCAGCGACGGAGGAAACTTGCTGTTCTCCTCAGCGTGCTGCAGCGGCGGCAGGATATAGAGCTCGCTGTCGTCACTGCAGCTGCGCAGCGGAAAGAGGAACTGTACAGCAGATCTCGTCGAGGCTGTACAGCAGATCATTGTTGCAAGGCATGTAGAACAGCTCACTGTCGTCGTCGCTGTCACAGGAGAACGGGGCTGGCAGGTCTGGGTGACTAGTTAGACTGGCTGGCAGTTCTGGGCCTTCCCTAAGGCTTAGCTGTGTTAGCAGCCCTTGGAGCGCGGCTACCTGCTCCTGCAGGTCATGAATGCGCTGCTCATTTCTTTCGGCGCTCCGTCCGATGCTGCTCCATTCTAGCTGGGAGGCTGCTCCCGACTGTGCATACCGCCCACACGCTGTTTCTTGTAGTCGCACGCTGTGGGGTGTCCCCAGCTGAAATTCTGTCTCATTAGGATTAAGCAGGAAGAAGTTAATTAACATCCAGTCTCTCTTCACATATTGCTCCATCTGGTTTTGCTGAGACATATAACTGTGTGTCATCAGCATAACAATGAAAACTAATACCATGCTTACAAATTATGTTGCCCAGAGGAACCAAGTAAAGAGATAAAAAAAAAAAAAAAACATTGGGCCCAAAACCTAAACTTGTATAACAACAAACTTCACTTGAGAACATTCGGAATAGACAGCATTTAAATCTACAAACTGATAACAATCAGTCAAATAGTATCTGAGACAGGACAGGGCCGTTTTCTTAATTCCTACTACATTTTCCAATCTCTGAAGGAAAATACTATGATTGATGTCAAAAGCTGCATTGAGTGCTGTCTCTGTGTAATGAGGCCTAAATCCTGACTGAATGACTTAATATATGCAATTCCTTTGTTAAGGAATAAGAACATAGCTGCTGCACCACTATCTTGTCCAGGATCTTAGACATAAAAGGGAGTTTTGATATCAGCCTGTAATTGGACAGCTGACAACGGTCAAGGTTGTGTTTCTTAATTATTGGTTAAATAACTGCTAATTTAAAATATTTTGGAACATGCCCACTGCTGAGTGAAGAGTTAAATATTTTTAACAGGGATGTTGTTATTTCTGGCACTCTCTGCTTGAGAAAATGGTCGGTATAGGATCTAATACCCAGGTTGATGATTTTGTAGATGAGATGAGTAGAATTAGTTAATTCTCTTCAAGGGGAGTAAAATATTCTAGGTTCTCCTCTGATATGGTTAGTTTATCATCTGCATCAACTTTTGCCTGATGTTAACAATTTTGTTATTAAAAACTTTGAAGTCAGCATACTGTATGTTTTTGATGTTTAGCTTTTTGTATTGGTCTCATTCCTGGTTAATTCTGCTAGTATTAATTACAATTCTAGGATTATTTTTGTCATTTTGTATAAGAGTGGAGAGATTTGTTGATCTAGCAAAACTAAGAGCTTTTTTTATAGTTCAAGACACTGTCTTTCCATGCTATTTGAAATACTAACAATTTACTTTGAAGTAATTTATAATGTAATTTTTGAGCAGTCTGTTTTAAAGTGCATGTGGGGTCATTATACCAGGGATCGACTTTCTTATCTCCAATAATTTTTCTTTGAAATCGACTACATTACCTAAAAATATATAATGGAATGTTGATGATCGAGAATGAAATATGTATGATCGAGTTCTGTGGGGTCAGAGGCTGATCCAATCAGTTTAAAAAGCGCAACACAACCAATATAACAAGTTTTTTTTTTTTTGGTTTTGGTTTTTTTTTCAAATCTTTAGAAAATCTAGGTATTTGATGTGTTCTAAATCAAGTACAGATGAGGAATCTAATCTATGCTTGGGACAAGACCTGATTTACAAAGTTGTGGTCTAATGAGGGATTTTATTCAGGGGGTTAAATAATTCTGTGTAAATCAAATTCAAATTTTATTTGTCACATACACAGTCATACACAGTACGATATGCAATGAAATGCTTATACGACCGCTCCGTGACCTTAAATATTTTTACAAATGGAACCTATAAAACAGATTCCATCAAAGTTACAAAATATATATATATATATATAAAATCTGAAGTATAATGTAATGTAATATATTGCGACTATAGTCTGTGAAAAACTTGAGGTAGTATTTTAATGAGATGAGGGGGGGTATGAAAAGAAGTCCTTGAAGTGTGCAAAATGTGCATATGTGCATATATGTGCAATGTGCATTGACATCATTGTCCGTTCTGTGTGTGCAAGAAAATGCAGAGGTGTTTAGTCCAGTGTATTGGTTTGATTGAGAGACCGTATCGCCTGCGGGAAGAAGCTCCTTCTCAGTCTCTCTGTATTGGCCTTGAGGGAGCGGAAGCGCTTCCCAGACCGCAACAGAAAGAACAGTCCATTGCTGGGGTGGCTGAGGTCCTTCATGATCTTCCTGGCCTTGGTCCAGCACCGCTTGCTGTAGACAGAGTGCAGGTCAGGGAGCTCAGTTCGGATGATGCGCTCAGCTGATCGCACCACCCTCTGTAGGGCTCGTCTGTCCTGCATGGTGCTGTTCCCGAACCAGGATGCGATGTTTCCCGTCAGGATGCTCTCTATGGTGCAGGAGTAAAAGTTCCTGAGCACCTTTGAGGGCAGTCTAAAGTCTCTCAGGCGTCTGAGGTGGTAGAGACGCTGTCGGGCCTTTTTCACCACGGTGTTGATGTGACAGGACCATGATAGGTCCTGCGTTATGTGAACACTGAGTAATCACTAAAAGGGGGTATTTGTATTGAATTTCGAAAAATCACTTTTTTAATTAGTTGTGTTGTGGATCACGTCCCTCTAAAATAACTCAATCCAAACCAAATCTTCTTATAGATTTAAGAAGAGTGTCCAAAATTGTTACTTTTGAGATAAATAAGAAGAATTGTTGTGTCTGACATACTTTGATGACAAACAAACACATGATGTGTCTGACGTTCTCTCTTTGTTAAACATTCATGTTTTCCGGTTAAACAAAAGGGTTTCAGCAGATTCAAGCTGTCTCTATGTATATTCTTCTGAACACAGGCTATAGGAAGTGTTACCATATAAGGAAGTATAATATCAGGAAGCCCAATAAAAGGATTGTTTTATGCACATAGAGGCATGGGAAAGTTCACATCACATTACATAAATTTTCAGCCCTTTTTTTGAAGATTAAATGCATTGAGTAAGCATAGGTAACTATTCAGAAAACTACTAGGTATGATAAAATCACAATATTACAGAGTGGATGGAAAATAGCTAGACAATATTTAATGCCAATAAAACATGCAGAATCACTGGAGTCACGAGTAAAACAGTCCCTAAATAGACGATAGTAAATAGGATTTCATATTTCAATAGTACAGACAGCACATGAAACTAAAACAATGTCACGCACACTCCTAACACGACCGGCACTAGGACCCGGAAGTAAGGCAGTCGCGACTCAGGAAGCAGAAAAGGAAACAAGATGGCTCCGCACATCGCTCAGTCATTGAGTTTGCCCATGCTATCTCAGATGCTTCGTCCGTCTAATCGTGAGTACTCGCTTTCTTGGGTTTCACTTTTGATTGAGTGTGTGTTATTAGAGCACAAGTTTATTTGTGTAGACTCTTTGGGTTTCGACTCTTCGACTACGTTTGGGTTTACCATCCAGGCTACAGGGCTAACTGCTAGTCTTCTGGTCTGTCTCCATTTGTTTATGACAGAATGACTGAGCCAACAGCAGTAAACCCAGCATATTATGCTTATCTCTGCGATGTGGTTGACCAACATGCAAAGATGATCGATTATCTCCAGAGTGAGGTTGCGGTTCTCCGGCAAGACGTCGTGGCCCTGCGCCGCGAGGTGGCAGAGCTATGGCAGGAGAACGCTGTTGCCACTCCTGTCGCAGCGGAAGTGTTTTGTAAAAGATGAGCCCCTACGACTTGACAATTGACCTTCAACCGGGTTCTGTCTCGTTCCGCGGCCATCTCTACTCACTATCTTCTACTGAGATGCAAGCGATGGAGGAGTATGTTTCCAGCGCTCTTCGCCAAGGTACCATCTGGCCCTCCTCCTCACATGCTGCCGCAGGGTTTTTCTTTGTAAAGAAAAAAGGCAGTGACTTACGTCCATGTGCCAATTATCGGGGGCTCAACGATATCACCATCAAGAACCGACACCCATTGCCGCTTACCAACTCTGCCCTGGACGCCCTCTCTGGTGATTCATCAATGATGTTCTCAGAGACATGCTAAGCCACTGGGTGTTCGTCTACCTAGACGACATCCTCATTTACTCCCGGACTGTTTACGAACACACTCAACACGTCAGAGCGGTTCTCAAGAGATTGCTCACTCATCAGCTGTACTGTAAGTTGGAGAAGTGCGCTTTCCACGAGCGCTCCACCATGTTCCTGGGTTTTGTCATCTCGTCCCAGGGTGTGGCCATGGCCCATACCCAAGACCCTCAAACAACTTCAATGGTTTCTTGGGTTTGCGAACTTCTATCGTCTTTATTCGGGACTACAGCACAGTTGCAGCTCCTTTAACCGCTCTGAATCACCCATCCTCTCACCCCTTCAACCTCAATCCTGCTGCCATTTTCGCTTTCCACGAGCTTTGCCGCCGTTTCACCTTTGCTCCTATCCATCTGCAGACCAGAAGCTGCACCCTTGCAGTTCCTTCTCCAAAAAATTTGACCCCACTCAGCAGCGATACAGGGTAGGGAACCGTGAGCTGTTGGGGATAAAGTGGGCCTTGGAGGAATGGCGACACTGGGTCCAGGGTGCCAGAGAACCGTTCATTGTCTGGACCGACCACTAGAATTTAATCACCATCCGAAAAATGAAACAGGCGTGACAGGCGTGGTGGGCGTTATTTTTTGAGAGTTATAACTTCCATCTGTCATACCGCCCGGGGTCCAAGAACACCAAGGCCGACACCCTCTCCCGACAGCATGAGGAAGACGTCCCCCGGGCGGAGCCCTCGCCTGTCCTACCATCCACCATCCACTCCGTTGGGATCTTGAGATGAGGGTACGCCAGGCACAGGCTGCGGAGACCGAACCGGCAGGTGTGCCCCCTGGTCGACTCTATGTACCCGACACCATCAGGATGGAGGTCATTCAATGGGGACATTCCTCCCTTCTCGCTGGACACCCCAGAACGCGTCGCACAGTTCATCCAGCGCGCTTTCTGGTGGCCCACCATGACCAAGGCTGTGCATGAGTTCATCCAGGCGTGCCCAGTATGCGCCAGGGCCAAGGATGTAAATCAACCATCACCAGGCGAGCTTCAACCACTTCCTGTTCCCCGTTGGCCCTGGACTCACATTGCCGTGGACTTCATCATGGGCCTGCCGGTTTTCAAAGGAAAGAAAACCATCCTCACCATCGTCGACCGGTTCTCCAAAGTTGTGCACCTGGTGACCCCCCTCCCTGGGCTTCCGTCAGCTAAGAAAACAGCCTTGCTGATATTTTAACATGTAGTCTGCTTGCATGGGTTCCAAAAGGACATCTTTTCAGACAGGGGGCCTCAGTTCCCCTCACGGTTCTGGAAAGCCTTCTGCCATCTGATCTATTCCACCTGCAGTCGACACCCACCGGGGCGATTGTACCACATAGGTGACAAAGTATGGCTGTCCACAAAAAATCTACATCTGCAGACAGAATCCAGAAGATTATCACCTCGATTCATCGGTCCATACCACATCACCCTCTGAATCAACCCCATCACCTAACAGCTCCAGATCCACCCAGTATTCCATATTTCCCAGATCAAACCCTTCACCACTTCACCTATTGTCTAAAACTAACCATTCACCTTACACTGTATGACTCAGGTTCTGTATATTTTAGTGTTGCAGTGTTAAAGTGAATTTATACTTTTTGATTTTGATACTTCTTTTTATTTACTGTATGGACAGGTGTATTATGCTTTCTCTGAAGAATAAACAAACCTGGTAGATTGTCTTGAAAATCTTGGGCAGTGGAGGACTGGCCATCTGGAGCACCATGTAACATTCATTAAAATGTAATTATTATTCACACAACAAAATAAACTACACAGCAAAATTATGTTATATTATATTATGACTTTAATAAATTGGCTTACATCGGAGCATGCTCTCATGTTGGAAAAGCCAGCGTTTATCTAGCAATTAGCCGATATATTTGTGCTTGTTTAATTTCTGGGGAAGTATGTCTGACTTTCAAAACGCTGCCTTTTGTAAAGTGAAAGTGTGAGCAGCGGGTTTAAACATGCCAATTTTAAATTAATTTTAGATTAATTTTAAAGCACGATTTAGGGCATCTCATTTCATTTTCTGTACTTATATTGCTCTTTGTCACAGTAAATTTTCATTTACTGTAAAACAGGTACATCTGTATGAATCAAGATGCGTGTTTCTTAGCCACACCCCTGTGAAAACAGCAAGTTCAGGGAAAGGCTTCCCAGCAAGAGGTTGTGTGCGGACCACCGAGCTTCTAAAATTGACATAGTTATGGTTTTTTAATCCCTGAAATGGAAGAATCTGAGAATTTATTTACCATAACCTTTGTTGTATTGTTTTTAATTACTCTATCCACAATTTATGATTTTTTATGCTATTTTATGAATTGAATATTTTTTTATGTTGCCCTCTAAAAACTGCTGGGTTAAATGTTTTTATTAAGTAGATTTTTTTATTATTTTTTTATTTATTAAGTAGATAGAACCATTTTGTTTTCAAAAAAGTGCCAAAATGTACACAACTTCACATAATGTAAATACAGTAGATTGCCTGTTGAAATTAATCCGCTGTTTTAACCACTGCAGAATGTAATGATGTGAGTCGTGCGAGGGGCAGAGCCGCACATGAACTGTTAAAAACAGGCAGATCCACATACTGCTACCATGCGAAGTTCTGAACAGGCAAAGGCACAGTCATTTATACACATAGATGCCAGACAATGCCCACCTGGCGGCGCGTTTATATAAAGGGTCCTGATACCGCCGCATTTCATGTGATCATTTAGGTAGCACCAGTAAGGTACATGTATCAAGGCCAAAGATAAAGATGAAAGAAAAGAAAAGAAAGAAAGAAAAAAAAGAAAGAAAATAAGATCAAAGACAAGCACGCAGACAGTAAAGAGACAGAAGCAAAGCCCCAGCCTCTGCCTCCCTAAGACGCCCGTGAAAGCAAGAGAGAGAGAGAGAGAGTGAAACAGAGAGAAGCACACAGCAGTTCAGCGTGCGTGATCAGGTTAAAGTGCACCAAGCACAAGTGCACCAGTTTCCTTTTGTTTCCTTTTAAGTTCCTTAATTAATAATCCCACGCTATCTCCAAAAGGAAAGGTCTTCCCATGCGTATCATAAGCACTCTGACAAACTCTTATTTCGTTGATCCCATCTAAAGCCCTGCGTCAGGGATCTTATCATTAAAATCATCTTGGGGTGTGGCGCTCCATACCATGCCACGTAAAAGAATGATCAAATCAGAAGAGCCAGCGGGCTTGGAGTGGGTGCATGAAATAGTTGAAGGTGAAGCGAGAGTGCTTGATAAGCATGAGGAAGCCCTAACCATGTTAATTTCGAAGATGCGTGGGATTAATAAGCGCCTCAAGCAGATTTTTGGGCAGCTCGAGGCGCAAACCACTTCTGGGTTTCCATCTGGCCACAAGTCGATTCCGGAGTAGACTTGCGCCCCTGGATTAGTGGCTCAACTACCCCATCTGGTGGCTGAAACCAGACTACCATCCCCACAACCGTGTGCGGGCAAGCGTGCGATGACTTCATCCTGCAGTGCTCACTAACATTCGAGCTGCAACATTCACAGTTTCCAACTGAAAAAGCGAAGGTTGCATCTACAGGAGTCACTTACAGGCAGAGCACTAGATTGGGCTACTGCAGTGTGGCAGCACCTTCTGTCGGAACACGCCTTCATCAAAGCACTTAGGGCCACTTTCCACCACCCGCATACGGCAAGTAGTGTAGTGTCAGATCCGCAGGCTGCTACCACGCAGAGTTCCAAACAGGCAAAGGCGCAGCCATTTTTACACGCAGTTGCCAGGCAACGCTGCCATCAGGCAATCAGCCTGAATGAGCCACATCTGGCAGTACATTTAAATAAAGGGTCCTGATAACGTCACCCTTCATGTGATCATTTAGGTAGCACCAGTAACGTAACAGGGCCAAAGACAAAGACCTAAAAAAACGAAAAGAAATGGAAAGAAAAAAAAGAAAGATAAAAGAGAGAGAGAGTGAAAGAGAAAGCGGCACGCAGCAGTTTAGCATGCACACTCAGGTTAAAGTGCACCAAGCACAAACTCTCCCTCTCCTCTCTATAATTCAATTCAATTCAATTCAATTTATTTTATATAGCGCTTTTAACAATGTTCAATTGTCTCAAAGCAGCTTAACAACAACAACAAAAAAATTTAAAAAGAAAATTTATGGAAGTGTGTATGTGTGAGAAAAATGCATATAGATAATAATGAGATGAATGTGTGAATAATGAATGAAATGTCTCTGATGAACAAGCCAAGCGTGACGGCGACAGAGGCAAGGAAAAACTCCCTAAGATGGCAATAGGAAGAAACCTTGAAAGGAACCGGACTCAATTAGGGAACCCATCCTCATTTGGGTGATAACGGATAGAAATTGTATAACATCATGTGTGTTCTGCAGCTGAAAGTTCAATATAACAGAAGCTCTTTAAATTAACATGGAGTCCAGTTCAGCACAGGGATCAGTCAGTAGGTGCAAAGAGCAGATGGGGTCTGGATCACTGGAAGCACAGGCGCAGCCTGTGTAAATCCAAACCAACATGAAGCAGAATCCAGCTGGAGCAGGTCCTTCTCTGGATGCCTCAGGAACCTTGCAGGGTCTGCCTCTGTCTACTGAAGCTGGAACAGATACTTCGGGATGTGTAGAAGAATACAGAACAGATGGAGAGAATAAGCGTAGTTGCCATTCAGGATAGATGTACTGGAGTATGAGGTAAAGAAATTAATTATGTGTATGCCAGATTAAAGAGATGCGTCGAGTCTACTTTTAAACTGGGAAACTGTGTCTGAGAAGTCTGGAAGGCCATTACAAAACTTTGGGGCTAAATATGAGAATGCCATACCTTCTGTTGTAGCTTTTCAAATTCTGAGAACGACCAGAAGTCCGCAGTTTCCAACTGAAAGGGCGAAGGTTGCATTTACAGGAGTCACTTACAGGCAGAGCACTAGATTAGGCTACTGCAGTATGGCAGCACCTTCTGTTGGAACACACCTTCATCAAAGCACTTAGGGCCACTTTCCACCATCTTAAGGAATGTGGTGGATCATAACGTATCAGAAGACTGGTTAGGTATGTGGGACCTAGACCATTTAAAGCCTTGTATGTAAGTAATAGTATTTTGTTATAAATTCTAAACTGAACAGGTAGCCAGTGCAGGGATGATAATATTGGCCCTCGAATATATAAGTCCTCGGTAAGGGCACAAGTGTGTTTTGAAACTAGCAAAAATTGCAGCTCTTCTAGATAAAACATAATATACCTGTCCATGAATAGAAATTAATATTTAGGACTATACACAAAATATATTTCACTTAAATATTACAGATTCAAACATGGAAAAAAGACACACTGAGCTTCAGTTTATTGTGATACAGACAAAAGGTCCAGGGAGGAAATGGAGACATTTCTTCATTTTTTTGTTTTTCAATATTGTTTTAAGCTAAATTATCATACACTTTTGTATTCTTTGTTGTACTCCGTCTTTTTGCACACACACGCAGGTGTGTTACAATAATAATAATAATAATAATAATAATAATAAATTGACAGCACTACTACTACTACTACTACTACTAATAATAATAATTAATTATTATTATTATTATTATTATTCAAAGAATCATAAAAAGAATCATCATCGAAAGAGAGAAGAAAATGAAGAAAAATACATATCAGTATTTACAGTTTGAGCTTGACACATTTATGAGCTCTGTCGCTTGCTGTCAATGAGAGCCTAAGAGAGATTAACAATTTTTCTGCTTCAAATAGACCCATAATACCTCAGGTTGAAAGATGACTGTCCCCTACAGGTAATGAATGTCATTTTCACAGCTTTCTGCACGCTGCAGATCCCTTTTCTCGAAACGTGCATTATTAATGGACACATTTGTATGCGCACAACAAGGTAAATTGGGCCATACAGCAACAGCTGAAAAAGAGGAACATTCAATTCAATTCAATTCAATTTTATTTATATAGCGCTTTTAACAATTGACATTGTCGCAAAGCAGCTTTACACAATAAAAAGAAGTAAGTTTTTATGCAATGTGTATGAATCAAAATGATAAGATTGTCCCTGATGAGCAAGCCGAGGGCGACGGTGGCAAGGAAAAACTCCCTGAGATGGTAATAGGAAGAAACCTTGAGAGGAACCAGACTCAACAGGGAACCCATCCTCATCTGGGTGATAACGGATAGCAGAGAATGATCAGCATAATAATGTGTACTGGAAGTTCAGTGTAACAGGAGATGTGTTAAAATTTAAATTAAAAGGAGTCCAGTTTGTTCCCGGAGGCTCAGGTAGACTGTAGGAGATTCCAGTCCTGAGCTATCGATCAACTGAAGTCACAGGTCCCCAGAGCATCAATCGATGATAGGACAGTCTTCATGGAAACCATCCCCAGCTACCATACGAATCCAGGCAGACCACACGGGGCATCCATGTGACGGGATCTCCAACCAGAAGCAGGACTCCAGGACGGGTTAGACGGCTCCAGAGGGCAGAGGGGTCTGGATCACTGGCAACTCAGGAGCGAACATGTATAGCTTGACACATCAAACATCAAAACAAATTGTAGGATTGAAGTGCCCAACAAAGTGGATCAGCCTCTGGTCTTGAGGGTAAATTCCCCTGGCTCGCCTGTGCAAGCAAGAGACAGAGAGAGCTTCAAAGATTCAAAGGATAGTTTATTGGCATGTCAAATATGGACACTCGTTTTGCCAAAGCTCAGAATTGAGCCACAAAATAAGAAGTGAATTAAACAGATGCACTGTACAGTATATTGTGGTGCAAATTCAGTAAAGAGTGCTGAAGGGTTGAAGAGAATGTGCTGCGTTGCAGGGTGTGATTAAAGCTGAGAGGTAAGTGGGTGCTGGACCAATTTAGCTCTTTAGGGGAGCATCATGGTTTTAAAATTGATGCGGGAAGCTACATGAAGCCAATGCAGAGAATGGAGAAGTGGGTTGGTGTGAGAGAACTTGGGAAGGTTGAAAACAAGACGTGCAGCTGCATTCTGAATCAGCTGCAGAGGGTGTGGTGGACAGAAGCAGACCTGCCAGGAGTGAGTCCTGCAGTCTTGAAATAACAGTCTTGAAATAACAAGGAATTATTATTTCTGAACAAGCACGTAAGCAGCCTGTGAAGAAAGAAATGGGCAGATTCTTCTGATGTTGTATAGAAGAAATCAACATGAGCGTAATAACATAGGTTAGCGATGTGTGGGGAAAATGACAGATGATTGTCCATGGTTACCCCAAGATAGCGAGCAGTGGCTGAAGGAGTGATCTGTTTGTTATCCAGGGAGATTACAAGTTCTTGACCGGGCAATGAATCACCAGGCATGAACAAAAGTTTGGTTTTACTCAGATTAAGCTTCAGCTGATGAGCTGCCATCCAGGATGAGATGTCTGCCAGATATGTTGACATTTGGGTGGAAACCTGAGTGTCTGCAGGAGGAAAGAAAACAATAAGTTGCATGTCATCTGCATAATAATAGTATGAAAAGCCATGTCTGATGTGACCTTACAAAGTGAACGGGTATAGAGGGAGAACAGAAGAGGCTCAACTACTGAGCCCTGTGAGACTCCAGTAGAGAGTCTGCCTGGGGCAGATGTGAATCCCCTCCATGTCACCTCCATGTAAGAAGCAGACCATTGCCATGCTGTTCCACAGACTCCAAGGCTTGTAAGAATAGATAATAAAATCTTGTGGTTCATTGAGTCAAATGAAGCTGACAGGTCCAGGAGGATGAGAACAGATGATTGTTTAGTTGATCTAGCAACATGGAAATTCTCAGTGATTGACAGAAAGGCAGTCTCTGTGGAATGTGCTACTTTGAATTTGGATTGGTTGGGATCATTAAGGTTGTTAGAGAAGCGAAAAAAAAAGAGAGAAGCGATAATGGGCAATAGTTGCTGACATCTGGTGGATGAACGAGTTTCTTGATTATGGGAATATTCCTTGCCTTCTTAAAAGCAGCAGGAACATATCCAGATGATATGGAATAGTTGATGATGGTTGTGATGAAGGAAAGGAGGTCTTGGGAGATGGCCTGGAGCATTGAGGAAGCATTTATTATTATTATTAATAATAATAATAATAATAATAATAATAATAATTACAGCATTACTTCTACTACTACAACTACTACTACTAGTACTAATTACTAATAATAATAATAATAATAATAATAATAAATAAATAATAATAAAGAAAATACAGTCAACAAAAAGTACAATAAAGAAAATCATTATTAATGCAAAACATGGGAAAAGAAAAGTAAGAGAAAAAATATCCTGAATATAGTGTGGGATTGTAATGTCGATTTATTTTATTATATTGTTGATCTGTTTAACACTATTATGACTGTTTCAATTATTATCCATTCTTTTGCTTTTGATTCATGCCTCACACAGCTGTAAATGAATGTTACTTTCAACTGCATTTAATTTCACGGGCGAACTGGGTTGCCTATCGGTAAGGCTCAAGACTTGCATTCATCACCAGTTACTTACTTCTGGATTCCTACCTGAGAGTCGTTATATATCTATCAATGGGTTTTACCTGTTCTGCCATTGCACTCATCTCATGTGCCTGGTCACCTTTTCCCGCATCTTCGCAGAGGAGGAGTAAATCATCGGAACCTTCGTCCACTGAGGCGCGCGATGGATCCCAAGGACGACTCGGTCCGGGTCACGATGGCTTTGGTGAATGCTAGATCACTAGCAAACAAGACTTTCATCGGTTGTTTTTAAATGTGCTATAAATAAATTTGACTTGACTTAACATTACATGGAGGGAAAAATGTGGCAGAGGCTTGTTTCGGTGAGCTTCAGTCACCAATACACCTATGTTTTTAATAGAGCAGTGGTCAGTCACTTTGCTTGCATCTTCTACAGACAATCATTTTAAATATGAAAATTTGAGAAATTGGATGTATGGGATGAGAGTAAATCTGTAGTACATCTATTATTGGTAGCTCTGAAAAGTTTTCAATTATAGAAACAGCTATAAATTAACTAAGGGTTAATTCACACTAGTTGACATTTAATAGAGTCAGCTATCTTAGCTGGTGGAATACTATCTTACTTATAAATCCATGTGTGCCCACAGATTACAAAGCTATCATGAAGCCAATTGTTTACATCAACATGTTTAATGTACTAAATAAGATTTATATTTTGTTGTTGTCTGCCATTTACACTTGCTTCTGCATTTTTCCCAAACACTTTTTCCCAAAGTTTAGCATTAGTACAGAAAAGTAACACCTGACTCATTTTACATACCCAGTAAGTGTACCCACTCACAAATGTAATAATAATTGTAAAATATTCATGGTTGATTCACTGAGATGAGTAACTTGCACAGGATTGGAATATTCACACAGGAGTGGAGCATCAGCGGCATTTCAGTCCACTGTACAACCACTGAGGCATAACAGGCCCAAATCACCCTCGTCACACTAGTATTCTTTTTTTTACTATTCCAACTCGAGTAATTTGTTAGTTATTATATATATAACATAATAATAATAATAATAATAATAATAATAATAATAATAATAATAATAATAATAATACTTAAAATACTAAAAAAAAAAATAAGAGGAAGAACAAACAGTTTTGGTTTGTTCTTTTTCCATCCATCTCATGGTGATGTATCACACACGTAAATAATAGTCTGAAACAAAAATGTGGTTTTGAGGTGGTTAGAATGTGAAACTGCATTATCTTTAGCTTCTCATGAAGCAATTAGGTCTACATATCTCTCATTTCAGTATATACAGTAACTACAAGTTATTTATGCATTAACCTAATCATGTCTATTATTCTGCACAGAGATGAAGAGGGGAAGTGAATGTAATAACACAAACACATTTAGTAGGCCATAAGATAATAAATAAATTAATAAGCATTCACATTTATTCCCACTTTGCAATAAATACAAAACTATACAAATGAGTTATGTCATAAGGAATATTATAATAAAAACTAGAACAACAAAAACAACTTTAAAGGTACATAGAGCGTGGTAAATATTATCACCAGAAATTAAACAGGTTGTTTATGAATATTGATATTATATGAACCATATATACTTACCATAAGCAGGGGTGCCGCTAGCAATTTTGGTCCCTATGACAAAATATGTGGTTGGGCCCCCCTACCACACCCATTGTGCACAGAACATACAAGCCAACCTAGCTATTCAAAGTTTTTGTCTGTAATATAATAGTACTGACCTATTACTTTTGTCTCATTATTAGTGAAATAGTTATCTGCTATCTTAAACGGTAGTAGTACTTAAAGTCCACTAGCAAAGTTAGACAATAAGATAATGCTGGGATATTTGCTACAAATTCAAGATCTATATATGAACAAAAGTTACATATTTAATTTTCATTGGTGAAAAACGTAACCTGTTGTATTGAGTATCCGATAGTGGTTAGCTGTGCAAGTCGCGCCAACATTAAAGTTACATCAAAGGAAGCTTTGTGAATAAACATATACCTTTCTATCTGCTCTCTGTAACCTCGCTTGTCGTTTCTGATGACTGAACTTATGCTTTTTTGTTGAACTCTATGACATACAGTACAGACCAAAAGTTTGGACACACCTTCTCATTCAAAGAGTTTGAATTTTTATTATGGCAAGAAAAAATCAGCTAAGTGAAGAAAAACGAGCGGCCATCATTACTGTAAGAAATGAAGATCAGTCAGTCCGAAAAATTGGGAAAACTTTGAAAGTGTCCCCAAGTGCAGTCACAAAAACCATCAAGCGCTACAAAGAAACTGGCTGACATGCGACATGACCGTCCCAGGAAAGGAAGACTGAGAGTCGCCTCTGCCGCGGAGGAGAAGTTCATCCAAGTCACCAGCCTCAGAAATCGCAGGTTAACAGCAGCTCAGATCAGAGAGCAGGTCAATGTCACACAGAGTTCTAGCAGCAGACACATCTCTAGAACAACTGTTAAGAGGAGACTGTGTGAATCAGGCCTTCATGCTAGAATATCAGCTAGGAAACCACTGCTAAGGACAGGCAACAAGCAGAAGAGACGCGTTTGGGCTAAAGAACACAAGAAAGAACACAATAAAGAAAACTCTTTGAAAGAGAAGGTGTGTCCAAACTTTTGGTCTGTACTGTATCTGCTTTTACAGTGTTGCTCCTGAGTACCCCTGTACTCAGCAGCGACACTCTTCGCTAGGTAGGATGGTCTGAACCATACAGTGAATCAGAGAGGGGTGTGATTTGACTGGAGATGCAAAAATAAGCTGTAATCTTTTTTCATTTTTAACTCTTTTGTAGATACATTTCTAATTTATTTTAATTTACTGCTAGTAGTGTTAATACTAATAAAGCAGATCTCTAGGGACCCCTAAAGGGCGTGGGCCCTTAGAATCACCCTAACCCCCCCCCCCCCTCTTAGCGTGACCATAAGTAATAGGAATGATGTGCTTAATGTGTTTAATAATATTTTGTAAGCACTGGAATAAATTGGCATAATATTGCAGAAGCAATAATAAACCCAAATGCAACAAAGGGGGAGGTTCGTTAATGATTATGGAGATAAATACAAACTATTTAAGTTATTAAAGTTTTGCACATACTGTATGTGAGAATAAAACATGTATGGAGTGTAATAATAAAAAAATACAGTGGTCATGAAGGTAATTGATTGTATTGTAGCACCTATAACTTGTCTTTCCAAACTTGGCTTGTCTATCAGGTAGGTGTACAGTAAATATGTGAATGTCTTGCCAATTCACAGTACAGTAGCTAATCCTCTCACACTGTCCACCTACTGGAATATTAAAAGTATTAAAACTGTTGGTTAAAATTAAAATGTATTCATGTTGTTTGTTTTTTCACTAAGACTCATGGCTCCTATATGTATATTTAGACAAGTTAAAATTATCTTTGACATTAACCTGTTGTCAATGTCAAAGTCTAAATTAAGTATAAAGCACATTTAGCACAGCACTGTTGACCAAAGTGCTGTAAATCCCAAATCAGCTGCAGACATAGAAACAGATTATAAAAGCATTCATTCATTCATTCATTCATTTAGCTTTTATACCACTTATCCTGTACAGGGTCACAGAAATCCCAGGAGACATTCGGCACAAGGCAGGGTACCTCAATCCATTGCAACCACAGACCCAACCTCACAAACACTTACACACTGGCACACAGACCCAATGTGGGAATCAAATCTGACCCAGGAGGTGCAATCTGATAGTATGCATTATGCAATAACCATAATTATGCAATAAATATCAATAAGATGTCCACCCTCATTTTATAAAATAAGCAAACAAAACAATAATCAAATGATAAATTAAATAAAATTAAAACAGGGAAAAGAGCAGGACTTCACACTGCATTAAAAATGTCAAAGAGTACATCAAGGTCTTGAGGTGAGATTAAAAAATAGGAAGAGTTTCAGTTCTAATCAGTTTCTAATTTATACAGCTTTTTTACCCTTTATATTAAGAAATTAACAGTTTTAATAATCTCATTCTTAGTGCACCTTCCTCTTTTGCCTTTTTCCTCTCTTTTGCCTTTTTTCCTTCACCTAAAAAAAGCTAGATCCATCTGGTTATTGGATAACAGCAAGACCCAGACTATGGTCTTATCATGACTAACATTGAATGTGTTCAGTAAGTTGAGTACAGTATGTTTATTCATTCTTTTTCCATTGTTAGTAATAACTTTATCTGTAATAGTTGTTTTTTAGTTAATACTCTGACAGAAAAGGTTGTAGCATTAGAGCAGTGCACCCAGACTCTGGAGAGGGTACATTAAGAGTGCACAAGACCAGCACAAGATCTGTAGCAAAATGTCTGTTTCACAAGCAGAGATAGATGGTCCCTGACACCGGCATTAGAGTTCTCACAATGGGAGGATACTTGCTCAGCCAAATCTAACACTAAGGCTGGCCGACTGAGAAAACTGAAAGAGCTCTGGTTATAGGAGACTCTATACTGAAGCACATGAAATTAGCTAGGTCTTTAGAGGCACCAGTGACAGTGGCTGGTTGTGTCCTGGGAGTCACACAACTCTAGACCTAGCAGGTAATCTCAAGGCTTTAGTCAAGCATAGGTTCTCAATGATTGAAGTTCATGCTGGAGCTAACAATATACTGTAAACTTTTGTCAGTTAAAGGTTAGAAAGGGTTACTTCACAGAGATGTTTAAATTAGCCTAGGCTGTGGCAACATAACTCATGGCAAGTTGTGTTTCCTGAACCACTGGATGTCCAGGCGGTGTTCAGAAAGCAATATTTTATAGATATTTTGTAGAGCTTAACTGATACAGTGGCAAGAAATAGTCGTCTCTTTTATAAATAGTGGTCTTCTGCATTATGTTGTCAATAAGAAGTCAAGAGTATTGACAAATATAATGTGCCTAAAATAATAACACAAAAACAATTCTGATCTTTCATGACTTTATTGAGAACAATCATAAAAACCTCATTGTACAGTACAAGTGGAAAAAGTATGTAAATCCTTGAGTTAATGACCTCTTAAAAGCTAATTGGAGTCTTGTTAAGTAGATGAGTTTAGGGGTGTGGTCTACAGCTACTTTGTGGTTTAGAGCTACTATTGTTTATTTATACTGTATATGTGTATATATATATATATATATATATATATATATATATATATATATATATATATAGTAATGGGTTCGACCCAAAATTTGAAGAGAAACTCACAATGGTCACAGAAATAACTTTAATCTGACAAAAGTAATAATAAATAAGAATTATATGAATGTTAACCAATTAAAATAGCTTTTCAACCATGCTTCAACGGAATTATAAAAAAAAAATGAACTCATGGAACAGGCCTGGACAAAAATTATGGTACCCCTAACTTAGTAGTTTGTTGCACAACCTTTTGAGGCAATCACTGCAATTAAATGATTCCTGTAACTCTGCAGGTATTTTGGCCCACTCCTCATGAGCAAGCTGCTCCAGTTGTTTCCGGTTTGAAGGTTGCCTTTTCCACTCAGCATGTTTCAGCTCCTTCCAAAGATGCTCAATAGGATTGAGGTCAGGGCTCATAGAAGGCCACTTTAGAATAGTCCAATGTTTTCCTCTTAGCCATTCTTGGGTGTTTTTAGCTGTGTGTTTTGGGTCATTTTCCTGTTGCAAGACCCATGACCTGCGACTGAGACCCAGCTTTCTGACACTGGCCAGCACATTTCTCTCTAGAATCCCTTGATTGTCTTGAGATTTCATTGTACCCTGCATAGATTCAAGACACCCTGTGCCAGATGCAGCAAAGCAGCGCCAGAACATAACAGAGCCTCCTCCATGTTTCACAGTAGGGACAGTGTTCTTTTCTTGATATGCTTCATTTTTCCATCTGTGAACATAGAGCTGATGTGCCTTGGCAAAAAGTTCAATTTTTGTCTCATCTGTCCATAGGACATTCTCCCAGAAGCTTTGTGGCTTGTCAACATGTAGTTTGGCAAATTCCAGTTTGGCTTTTTTATGATTTGTTTTCAACAATGGTGTCCTCCTTGGTTGTCTCCCATGTAGTCCACTTTGGCTCAAACAACGACGGATGGCGCGATCCTACACTGATGTTCCTTGAGCATGAAGTTCACCTAGGATCTCTTTAGAAGTCTTTCTGGGCTCTTTTGTTACCATTGGGATTATCCGTCTCTTTGATTTGTCATCAATTTTCCTCGTGCGGCCATGTCCAGGGAGGTTGGCTACAGTCTCATGGATCTTAAATTTCTGAATAATATGTGCAACTGTAGTCACAGGAACATCTAGCTGCTTGGAAATGGTCTTATAGCCTTTACCTTTAACATGCTTGTCTATAATTTTCTTTTGAATCTCCTGAGACAACTCTTTCCTTCGCTTCCTCTGGTCCATGTTGAGTGTGGTACATACCATGTCACCAAACAACACAGTGATGACCTGGAGCCCTATATATAGGCCCACTGACTGATTACAAGATTGTAGACACCTGTGATGCTAATTAGTGGACACACCTTGAATTAACATGTCCCTTTGGTCACATTATTTTCAGTATTTTCTAGGGGTACCATCATTTTTGTCCAGGCCTGTTCCATGAGTTTATTTTTTTAAATAATTCTGTTGAAGCATGGTTGAAAAGCAATGTCTGACTTTCATTGGTTAACATTCATATAATTTTTTTTAATTATTACTTTTGTCAGATAAAGTTATTTATGTGACCATTGTGAGTTTTTCTTTCATTGACCGAAGGGTACCAACAATTTTGTCCACGTGTGTATAACAAGCGGTGCTGGACCAAGGCCAGGAAGATAGTGAAAGACCTCAGTCATTCCAGCAATGGACTGTTCTCTCTGTTGCGGTCAGGAAAGCGCTTCCGCTCCCTGAAGGCCAACACAGAGAGACTGAGGAGGAGCTTCTTCTCGCAGGCTATACGAGCTCTCAATCACAACACCACATAGGACCTAACACTCACACACTTGCACATTTTGCACACCTCAGGACTGCAAACTTTTTAACTTTTAACTTTTACTTTTTACCAGGACGCACAATCCGTTTACACATGGAACTTGAACTTCACTACATTCTGGACTGCACTACATTACATTTACTATATATATATCCTCTATTTTTATTAGATGTTCTTTAACTTCTTTATATTTATTTTACTCAAATATTTTATTTCATTTTTATTCTTATGCTGTATATTATGTAAATAAGTCTTTCTTTATTTTAAAACTCTTATTTCTTTTTTGTTGTAATATTGTAGGTCGACAGCAGTCGTATAAGCATTTTACTTCATATCATACTGTGTATGACTGTGTATGTGACAAATAAAATTTGAATTTGAAATTTGAATTAGAATTCGCCTGTGCTAGGAATCTGATTCTGTACTCACCCCTTCGGATTTGTTTGCTCTCGCGGCTGGACCTTCAGATATCGACCCTTACCCTTACCCTTACCCTTACCTAACGACGATGATTCTTCTCCACTGCTCCATGGCCGGTGTTGCGCTCTCTGATCCGTGCCTAAACACTTCTGCTGTCGCGGAGAGGCAGTTTATTTGCGCAACCAGCGCCCCTCGCTGATCTCGAGAGAAATTTTCGCGCTTCCGACTTCCGGGTTCAAGGAGGATTGCCGGACCTGTTCACTCTGCCCCCTCATTATGTCATTATGTTGTTTGACCCTTGTAATGGGTTCAACCCAAAGTTGCACCGGCCACACCATGAAACACAGATACGAGGCGAGATCTTAGAGGAAAAGGGTAATTTATTTATGATAAATAGGGGAAGGAAAGGGTAAAAGGAAGGAGGACAGAGAGAAAGGGAAGGACTGATGTGTGCACGTGCGTGGTCCGAGGCAGTGCCCAGCTGGCATGCGGGCACGCGCCTGGCAGTGGTGGGCGGAGTGGCCAAACGGAGCATGCGAGGCAGCGCTCCTGCACGCTCCCTGGACGGTTCCTTCCTGCTGTCGATAACCGGCCTGGCCCTTCCCAGCTTCCTTTGGGCGCAGCCTCAGGCGGGAGTCTCGCTCGGACGTCCTTCGGCTGGGCGGCTTTCCTGGCTGGGATCGGTGGCCTTAACGCTGTCCTCGTCACCCTTTCCTCTTTGGCGGCGAGGACGCAAGGACGCGAAGGCGGGCTCGACGCGAGAGCTCAAAGGGCGGAAATCCTGTATCCTTTTTAAGTCTCTGGGGCACGTTCCATTTCCCCACTCGCGTGCCACTCTCGAGCTCCACCGGGTTACGCTCTTCTCGGACCCCGGACTAAACTCCGTTCCTTGCTTGCTAAACCATTTTCTGCTATTGGGTTCTTTCCTTCCCTGTCTCCACCCATAACATGAAGTAAACATCTGCTGAGTATTTCAACATAAAATTTATTGATTGTGTTGAAATAAAAACTACAAAATGCAGCACATCTGGAACAGTGGCTAAATAACAAAAACATGAACACCACACAATGGTTAACTAGGTGCATAAACAAGCTCCAGTTATAAGCACATCACCTTTATATTATTCTCACTACATTGGCTCCCAGTGAAATTTGACATTGTTGAAATTTTCACAGTGTTAAAATACTACTTTTGACCTACAAAACACTAAATGGACTGCTAGCGTTTTATGATCTGCCATGCCTACCCGGACCTTTGATGCAAGCTGCTTGTCAGTACCATATGTTATGGAAACTAGGGCATGGGGACAGAGTTTTTTTTCTTACAAGTCTCCGAAGTTCTGGAATAAAATTCCAATTAATGTTTAGGACTCAGACACAGTCTCAGTGTTTAAGTCTAGACTGAACCTATTGATTTAGCCAAGCCTTTTGTGAACAGATTTGTCTTGGGTAAAGAAGCAGATCTGTGGGGCTCATGTACATAGGGTATTATGGTGAACTGGTATGTTTAGATGATGACTTCCCCATTCTCATTAATTACTCAAGTAGTCCACAAGTCTGTGTTTCCTTCTGGCTCTCCCTTTTCCTTATGCTCTCAAAGTCCTGTCATAGTCCATGTTTGCACTCTGAACTGAATATACCATCAAGTTTGACATGTGACTGTGACCATATATAACTGTTATCTCTTCCCTTCTCTCCTCTTCTCTCACTGTCTCTCCATGTTGAGCTACACATGGTGACCCCCCCAGTAATCTGGACCCCCTCTGCCATCTGAACCTGTCTGACTCATTCTGGTGCCCCCTTCTGGTTTGGGATATTGTTGCACGGAGGCCTTGTGTGGTCTGCTTGGGCTGCGTGTGGTGACTGGGGATGGTTACACTTTACCAGGAATAATTACCATTACCACTTAATAATTAAGGACTGAAATTCATACAAGACTCGAGCCTCCAATAACAGTTTTGGACTTCATATTAACATATTAATTATAGTAACTTAATTATTATTATAAATTAATAACATATTAACTTAAACACCTCTCCTGTTATACTGAACTTCTAGCCTCCTAACACACAGTAGGACTTCAAACCATATTTCAGTTGTGTTATTCTATTTATTTCCCACACTTGCATGTGCATGTCCTGTTCAACATCATTCCCTTTCACTTTACGTCTCATTACAAACCTCATGAAATTTATTTAGTTCTTAAGATGCGTGGAGTCAACTTGTTATTTAATGTTGCCCCTATAAATATAATTCAACAGTAGTTGAATTATAGTGTTTTAAGTTCAGTGATTCAAAATGTTTTCATGCACTGAATGTTTTCTATGTTTCCATTATATTCTTTTTCTGTTTACTTTCTAGTGCTGATTTCACTTATACTAGTGTCACATGCTCAAGGTAAGATAGAAGTGCACTCCAATATTAATAATAAATGCAGTGTGTCATCAGCAGTAAGTGCAGTGTGTCTAACGTTTTTCATACACTGATGTTTTCATTGTGTTCTGTTTATTTTCCCTTTTCTGGAATTTTTCATCAGGAGACTACTATGAAGGTGAGATATTTAAGCAGTATCACAAGAGAGGATTCCCCCTTATGCCTATGACCACATCACAGCCATGCTATATGCATGTCTTACCTCACTCCTCCTCCGTAATCTCCAGGCTGAGGCAATGCGGGTGCACACGCATGCCATTTGCATACTGGTTTCACATACACGCAAAGATAAGATAAGATAAGATAAATCTTTATTCATCACAAAGGAAATTGTTTCTCTAGTGACTGCATATTTAAAAGATAAGAAGAAGGGTAAGAAGAAAATTAGAAAAAAAATACAATGTACTATAATAAAAAAAATGAATATATAGAAAAACTATTGTACAAGTATGTTATTGCACACAGGATATATATTCCACAGAATATTTGATATTACATATAGAGTAGTAATGATATTGCACACCACATATACACTGGAGATCAAAATTAGAGGACAAATTATAAACAACTGAATAATTCAGAAATAATGTCATCTTCACTGTTCAACAGTTGAAGGAGTTTTTGTCCTGTCTATACCATGCTACCAGAACACATTTTCCACAAAATAACTAAGGCATTTCAACAAAAAACATTATTTTGCAGAAAACACTGATCAAGATTAGAGAACACTTTCATATACCTCCCCGTTATCGGTGTTAATCTGGAACCTGGTACTAATTTCCTTGATTATCTGTCAAACCCCATTTAACTAGCAGCCTAACTTCCAGTTTCACTGACTCTGCAAGATGATGGGCCGTTCTAAAGTGACTGAAAGCGTCCGGTAGCAGGATGTCCAGATGAAGGCCAAAGGGATGACCCTTTCAGCCATAGCAAGACAAGTTGGTCGTTCCAAATCTGTGATTTCAAGAATATTGAATCTTTATAACATCACAAACTCATTCAAGTCCCCCAAGAAGGCTGGTCATCCACGGAAGACAAATACAAGAGAGGACAGGATACTGCGGAGGATCTCAATGGGCAATCGTTTCCACACTGCAGCTGGAATTGCTCACCAGTTCAGCGCTGAACAGATTAAGGATCTGTCTCATCATACAGTGTCTCAACGTTTAAGAGCATTTGGACTGAAAGCCCACTCTGCAGCGATCAAACCTCTCATTAGCAGAAAGAATCAAAAGGCTAGAATAAGCTTTGCTGAGGAGCATGTTGTGTGGACAGAGGAGAACTGGTCCAAAGTTCACTTCAGTGATGAAAGCAAGTTTAATTTATTTGGGTCCGACGGGAAATGTCTCGGGTTACTTGACTGTAACCCTGTTCCCTGATAAAGCGGGAACGAGATGCTGCGTGAAAACGCTATGGGAACATCTCTTTGTTGCTCGGTTGTGAAGCCTGTGCATGTCAAACCCGCCGAATACCTTCGGCTTATAACCTGTGCCAGGCATGACGTCACCGAATAAGGTGCACCTGCAGGTTATAAATAGGAGTGAACCGGAAACATCCTCAGGTCAATTTTGTCTGAAGGACGTCCAGGCACGCCAGCAGTGCGGCATCGGAACGCAGCATCCCGTTCCCGCTTTATCAGGGAACAGGGTTACAGTCAAGTAACCCGAGATGTTCCCTTTCAAAAGCTACACTCAATGCTGCGTGAAAACGCTATGGGAACGAGAATACCAACGCCGCCGCACTGCAAGTGTCTGGACCCCCAGGTTGTGTAGCGTGTGCGCACAAGCCGAGGAGGTCTCAGACCTAGCTCTGGGATGCTGACTGAAGGATCCGTGAACCCGGATTAGCATTGACATCCAGACTATAAAATCTAACAAACGTGTGTGGAGAGGACCAGCCCGCCGCATCACACACCTGCTGTAGGGGGACGCCTCTTGCCAAGGCAATCGATGAGGCAATGCCCCTGGTTGAGTGAGCCCTGATTCCCAGAGGCGAAGTGTGACCACGCGCCTCATAGGCTAGGGCAATGGCATCTCTCACCCAGTGTGACAGAGTCTGTCTAGTGGCAGACCCCGATGGCAAATAAAGAACTGCTCTGACTTATGCCACTGGCTAGTGCGGTGGATGTAGATCCTAAGAGCACGTACTGGACACAGTAAGTGAAGTCTTTCCTGCTCCGGAGCTGTGAAAGGCGGAGGACAGAAGGCCTCGAGAACAACTGGGTGCATGGTCGAGAATGGAACCTTGGAAGATAGTTCGGGTGAGGATGCAGAATAGCTTTAGAAGTAATAGCCATAAGAAAAACCATCTTAAGAGGCAGAAGCCTGACAGGCGCTGAGTCTTGTGGTTCGAAGGGGTGTCGGCCAGGAGATGTTCCCATAGCGTTTTCATGCAGCATTGAGTGTAGCTTTTGAAAGGGAACATTATGTTCGGCAAAAAACTGGAGAAAGACTGAACCCAAAATGTGTAAAGAAGTCAGTGAAAAGTGGAGGAGGAAGTGTCATGGTTTGGGGCATGTTAGGCTTTATGCAGAACAACGCTCCATGTCACACAGCAAAACGAGTAAAGCTCCTTGAAACTGAAAACATTGAAATAATGACATGGCCTGCCCAGAGTCCTGATCTCAACCCAATAGAGAACCTCTGGAAAATCCTTGGCAACAAAGTTATGGCCAAGAAACCCACTACAGTCACCGAACTGTGGAGGAGACTGGAAGAACAGTGGACCAAAATCACACCAGAGCAGTGTGAGACTAGTGCTGTTTTGTGGCCGCACAACATTTTGTTGTAATCTTTTTCCATGCTACAGTCATTGTTCTCTAATCTTGATCAGTGTGCAAAATAATGCTTTTTTGTTGAAATGCATTAGTTATTTTGTGGAAAAGGTGTTCTGGTAGCATGGTATTGTCATGTATCGGTAGGTGCGAGGCATAAACGCAGAGAATCCAGGTGTTAACGGAAACTATGTTTATTTTATTATAAACAAAAACAGGGAACTTAAACAAATATACTTTAATTGAAACTGAAACTAAAACACGTATAAAATCACTGAAAGACACGGACCGTGCAGCAGCGGCAGCTCGCCGTCCTCGAAGGCACAGTGCAGCGGCGGCAGCTCGCCGTCCTCGAAGGCAGTAGTTACCATCTATTGTCACCACCTCTGGAATGGCGCTTGACAAATCAAATTGTTCAATGTATAAACATGTACATTGGGTGCAAGAAATAATCACATTTTGTTGCTTTGCAGCCTGAAATTAATATAGACACAATCTTGTGTATCCAGCTGTATTTATTTTGCAACATTTAACATTCAAGTGAAAGATATAATACCATCATCTCAGAAAAAATAGAAAACCAAAATAAAAACAGCATCACTGATACAGAAAAAGATCACCACCCTGCTAAAATTACTCAATCAAAAACATACATTGAACAATTTGTAATGGACAGCTGAGATTAAAATTTAATTATTTCCGCAACACCAAAAAATATGTTTGGCAAAAAATACAGCTTACCATCCAAATAACACAATTTGTACAGTAAAGCATGGAGGTGGTAATATCCTGTAGGACTGAATCACCTGTCAGGATAGATGAAAAAAGGATGGTGCAAAATATCATCAAATTCTGCTGCCCTCTGCTAGAACGTTGTCAATTGGAAGAAGGTTTACCTTCAAACAGAACAATGACCCAAAGCACACAGCAAAACTGACCAGTGGTTGAAGGAGAAAAAAGTTAATATGTCATAGTTGGTATCACTATTAAGTCTATGGAATTTTGGGGGGAAGATTAATTGCCCCCTGGGCAAAACCTCATTTATTGGTATACTGTAGTAGTTACGTGCCAAATTCCCATTGACATATAAAGCATTGAAAGATCACGGCACCTAATGTTTGGAGCTTGAATCCGGCAGAGAGTGATTGTCTAAGCGTGCCGGCAAAGCACTTCTGTCCGTTGTCCGCAAACGCAGAAGTGCTCACAAGTGCGCTCATACAAACACACACACAGATTGTGGGGAATAGCGTGAATCAAGGTCGAAGGGGCAGGTAGGGTAGGTAACAGTAATTCAGTCATGAGAGAAGTTCGAAGTCGATGAGCAGGCGAGGTCACATGCGTAGGCAAATTAAAAAGAGAAAACTCAAGAGGGCGAGACAAGAAAGCGAAGGACAGAACACAGGTAAGGTCAAACACAGATACAGGGCATTAGCGGAAAATCACAGTTGAATTAGCCAAGAGGCAGGCAAGTAAGATACATTGGCAAAGTGTGAGGCTTTTGGTGTCGTTTTAATCCCACGAGTCGATTGTCAAATAAAATGAAGACGTGTGCTCAGGTACTCAGCTCGGG
The DNA here is from genome assembly GCA_013621035.1 of Clarias magur. Taxonomy (NCBI): domain Eukaryota; kingdom Metazoa; phylum Chordata; class Actinopteri; order Siluriformes; family Clariidae; genus Clarias; species Clarias magur. Next base: position 55,804 of record QNUK01001260.1, on the reverse strand, counting down.
GAGTCATGACCTGGATATACTGAGCTGATCAGGCAGGCTTGTGACAATCTCCTATCACTCTGATTCATGGCGTTTTTCTATCTACAATTCTTCAATTAAATTTTTTTTAACTAGTGCATATGACAGTTTTATACCACATCCAGTAATTTCACTCATGTCCCCAGTTGATTTTTTTTTATATATGTTTTCATGACGAAGGGATACATCTTCTGACATGGTGGTTTAAGAAATATGAATCTCCCCAATGTACTGTATAAGCCAGGGTTAAAAACGATGTGACCAGCTGAAACATGTGAACTCACTGCAGTAATGATCCAATTAAAAAAAAACTCCAACTGCTGATTAGATTTTTTTACTTCAGTGTCATTAAAAATCTTCATACACTGAATCATTTTCATTTTCATCACATTCTGTTTCTCTTCCCTTTTCCAGACTATATTTTTTTCATGGACGATGAAGGTGAGATACATACACACATAGTTAAGAATTTTATAAAAAATCCCTACATCTAGCAGGGGGAAAAAAAAATGAAAGAAAAAAAATCATTTTAATTGTCAGCCATTACTCGAAATTTAATTAATTTTGTATTTTTGGTAATTGTACACACACGTGCGCACACATGCACACAGAGTGGCTTTCATAATATGGTGAGTAGAGTTACTAACCAAAAAAAAAAAAAACCCTCTAAACTATACTTGAGATGTGAATAAATACACTAGATTGTCAAAAGTATTGTAGGACTTCAGCTCTGGTTCAGAGGTGAATCGAATCTTTAAGGATTCGGGTCAATTTTATTAAAACGGAATAAAAATTTATACTATTGTCACGAAGGTGGGTGCGAGGCATAAATGCAGAGGTCACGTTGTTTTAAATGAATGAATGTTTTTATTAAAGAAAACAGGGAAAGCCAATAAACAAATAAACCTTATGATAAAACAAACCAAAACATGAATCAAGACACGGAATATACGAACTAAACTTACAGACATTTACTAGGTTAACTAAACAGATGCAAGACAACAAACTGAAGCTTAAACAGACTATTTATACAGAAACTAATAACCAAGTTGGTTCAGGTGAGCGCCCCTGTCACCTGACCAAGTTGCACACTGGGAAATGAAGTTAAACTAAACAAACTACAAACACAAAAGTCTCAGGGCACTTTGGCGCCCTCTAGGGGTTATCCCTGACAACTATACACTTTCTTGACTAACCATCCACCGTTTAGTACAATACAGTGTATCTTACCAGTTCTGCTTATCACGTGGCCACCAATGATAACAAAACCTAGTATTTAACAATTATGAGCAAGGTAACTTAGGATCTGGCCAAATGTTTAAACTTAAAATTACCGGACCAGGACAACAGTTCTTTATCAAGAAACAAGAATTTATAGACTATACTACGATACATGAAACTAAGCTATTAAACACACACACGCACACACACACACAATGCAGTTCAAAGGATGAGGTTAACGCAATTTTCTAGTAATGTTCACTAAACCTGAAAAATCATAAGAGCAGAGCCTTGGGTTTAATCTTACAATTTGTTATGACGTGAGCACCAATTTCAGCAATTTCAAGCTTTTGTTTGTCTACTTGTGTTGCGCTTCCTCTGTGATTTGCGTTCGGTGTTAGGGAATCACGGCGTTGCTGGTTGGCTGGTGCTCTGGCGCTGTGATGACGTGTCTCGGGGAAGCCCTTCACTGTTGCACTGGTTGCTTGGTTACTGACGGCGGAGCTCTGACGCTTCTTCTAACGGAGCCTTCGTTGCGGATTTCAAAGTTCTGCCACAAAGTTTGACGTGACGTTGGAAGACGTGACAATGTCAAGTAGTCAAGTCAAATCAAGTAGGCTTTTATTGTCAATCCAAGCATATACAGTTAGTACACAGCGAAATGAAACAACGTTCCTCCAGGACCAAGCTGCTACATACCTGCAACAACATAAATTTACAACACAAATTTTTACATTTTTTTAAGTTAATCTAAAAAAACTATCAAATTTCTATACAAAAATACACAATAGACAAAGTGCACATGCAAATGTGCAAACAAAGAGGTACATGATAGACACAACAATGTAACACCTAACAGTACTTTTTCTTTGATGAAGTATGAATTGAGGTAGTGGGAAGAGCAGCAGTAAACAGTTTACATTGTGACAAGAATATCGTGTGCAAATAGCAGTGAAATAAATATTGTGCAAAAATTGTGAAGAGCAGCACAGGTATGTAGTTATGAGCAGATTGAGATGGATGTTTATCAGTGTGATTGTGCATGTGTGTTTATCAGTTCAGTCCAGATGTTATTTAGTTCGTCTGAGTGATTTGTGTGTGTGTGCGTGTTTGTGTGTTTATCAGTCCAGTCTCTTTGTGTTTAGGAGACGGATGGCTTGCGGGTAAAAACTGTTTCTCAGTCTGGATGTGAGTGCCCGAATGCTTCGGTATCTTTTTCCAGATGGCAGGAGGATGAAGAGTGAGTGTGATGGATGTGTCCGGTCAGCCACAATGCTGGTGGCTTTGCGGATGCAACGTGTGGTGTAAATGTCTTCGATAGAGGGGAGAGAGACCCCGATGATCTTCTCAACTGTCCTTACTATTTGCTGTAGGGTCTTGCGGTCTGATATGGTACAATTCCCAAACCATACAGTGATGCAGCTGCTCAGGATGCTCTCGATAGTTCCTCTATAGAAAGTGGTGAGGATCGGTGGTGGAAGCCGTGCCTTTCTCAGCCTTCTCAGGAAGAGTTGTTGGGCTTTCTTATGCAGAGAGCTGGTGTTGAGGAACAGGGGAGGTTCTCCTCCAGGTGTATGCCCAGGAATTTTGTGCTTATGACGATCTCCACAGAAGTGGAGAGTGATCGCTCCATGTCCTCCTCCTTTTGTCTTATCGATGTCCAGAGACAGGTTGTTGTTTCACAACATTTTGTTGTCTTTACACCAGTCCGTTAGCCTCTGCACTTCCTCTCTGTACGCTGACTCGTCGTTCTTGCTCATGAGATCCATCACGGTCGTGTCATCAGCAAACTTGATGATATGATTGGAGCTGTATGTCGCTATACAATCATGAGTCAGCAGCGTGAACAGCAGGGGACTGAGCACACAACCCTGGGGTGGCCCCAGTACTCAGTGTGGTGGTGCTGGAGGTGCAGTTCCCGATCCGCACTGCCTGAGGTCTTTTGGTCAGAAAGTCCAGGATCCAGTTACAGATGGAGGTGTCCAGGCATAACAAGAATTGAATGCTGAACTGAAATCTATGTACAGCATTCTGACGTAAGTGTCCTTCTTGTCAAGGTGTTTCAGTGCCAGGTGGAGTGTGGTGGAGATGGCGTTTTCCGTCGAACGGTTTGGACAATACTCAAACTGCAGGGGGTCCAGTGAGGGAGGCAGCAGGGTCTTGATGTGTCTCATGATGAGCCACTCAAAGTACTTCATGATGATGGGAGTGAGTGCAACAGGGAGGTAGTCATTGAGACAGGACACAGAAGACTTCTTCGGCACGGGGACGATGGTGGTAGACTTGAAGCATGTGGGAATGACGGCGCTGCTCAGAGAGATGTTGAAGATATCGGTGAGAACATCTGCCAGCTGTTTTGTACATTTTCTGAGAACTCTGCCTGGGATGTTGTCTGGTCCAGCAGCTTTACGTGGGTTGACTTTGCATAGAGTTTTCCTCACATCAGCTGTGGTGAGTCACAGCACCTGGTCATTTGGAGGAGTGGTGCGTAGAAGTTATTCAGCGCATTCGGAAGGGAGTTATCACTGTCACAGGCAGGAGATGAAGTCCTGTAGTTGGTCATGGCATGTATGCCCTGCCACATCCGCCTAGTGTCACTGCTGTCCCTGAAGTGATTGTGGATTCTCTGGGCATGTGCTTGCTTCACCTCTCTGATGGCCCGGGACAGTTTGGCCCTTGCTGTTCTTAGGGCGAACTGGTCCCCCGATCTGAAGGCAGAGTCTCGGGTCCTCAGAAGTGCATGTCCCCCCGCAGTAATCCACAGTTTCTGGTTGGGTTGTGAGATGATGCTCTTGGAGACAGTGACGTCATCGGTGCACTTGTTGATGTAGCTAGTTATTGATGACATGTACTCCTCCAAGTTGGTGAAGTCGCCATAAGTTGCAGCCTCCCTGAACATCAGTGTTCCCGAAACAGTCCTGAAGAATAGAGATGGCACCTGCTGGCCAGGTTTTCACCTGCTTCAAAACCGGCTTTGAACGCCTGACGAGTGGTCTGTATGCTGGAATTAGCATAACAGAGATGTGGTCTGAGGTGGGGGCGGGGCTCTGCCCGATATGCGCTGGGGATGTTTGTGTAAACAAGATCCAACGTGTTATATGGAATGATATCACAGACATTTTTTTAAAAGGAATTGCAAATTGCATTTGCAATTGCATTTTCCATATGTGGACATGTAAAGTGTGACATAATTCAAATGCAATTGCAAACTTTTCATTAGCGTTTGCTTTTTCACCTTTGTGAATGCACACTGACTGCCAAATTTTTAATGAAAAAGCAAAGTCCATTTGCATTTGCATTTCCCATGTCTTACAGGTCATAAGCCTGTCATATTTAAATAGCAAAATCAATTAGCACGTCTGCTTTTTCACTTTCTCTGTCGCGCATTGTTGTTTCTGTGACAACAACGAGCACGCTTCCCATAATAGTGCAACAGAATTTTTGCGCATGCCCCACAATACCTAGGAGGTGTTGGTATGCTACTGAAAGTAGATCCCAAACATTACACTTCCTCCCTTTTTAGATCTCTACCCCCCACCCTGAATAAGGCAACAGTTTAACAATACAAACAATAACATCCTTACAGGATAGGATTTTTATTTATTTTTTTTTTTTAACAACGCACAGTAATCTGTGTTGTGAAAAATCAAGACAATCACAAGTCCAGTCTCTTAGGAGGTGTTCTGTGCCTAACAGGATAAACCCTCTGGAGCTGTGGTGTAGCTTCCATAGTAGATGGGCTCTACACTAAAGCCAGATGCCTCAAACTAGACCTAAAACCATTGTGTAAATTGGCGATCCTGTAAACAAAGCGGACAGTTTTACAGCTTCACCCCGAGATGGGGGGGGGACCACCAAGCCACACTTTGAACATCTCAGTGACCCCAGGACACATGCGTTCTCCAAATGACTTTCAAAGAACAAAGAGGAATACAGGAGAGACACTATTTAAGCAATCTTTAATGGTGCCATTAGGATAAAAATGCTAGAAACATATATTCAGTATGTTTTATATCTGTGTGTTATGTTTGTTTATTCTACATAACTTTAATGTATCATTAGCATTTACAAACCCTGTTTATTGAACAAAGCTATAAATGAGTGTCCAAGATAGGGGATGTGTGGTATCGATTGAAAGCTTATTTTATTCAAACAACAGTGGTGTACACGGAAAATTGTTTGCATGAACAAGAGCTCATGTAAAATTACTTTATGAAGGTAATTAAAAGTGTAATCGGCTTGGCCCCACGTGACAGCCGTAAACCCGGCCTAATGTATGCACAAAAGGGGGAACCAAGTGAGGCGTGGCTAAACCCCGCAACCAAATCCAATTGGACCAATCATCCGTGGGATGGACTGACACACAGGGACAAACCTCATTGTCCGGACTCGTCCAAGCACGTTTAGTTTTTTTTCGTCCGTTCTTTCCACGTTCTTTTCGTCCGTTCTTTCGTCACGTCGTCACCATGACCATCTGAAGGAAGCAAGCTCGGCGCTCGGGCTTCGGCCCTTGCAAGCGCTACGCCGACTTCGCTGATGTCATAATCTCTTCGAGAACTCTCAATGAGACTTTATGCCAGAACTGCAACGAAGAAACCCACTGAAGAAGTTCTAGAGCGCGGCATCGGTAACCAGGCAACCAAGCCTCACCGAAGGGCTTTCCTGAAAGACGTCATTTCAACCAGAGCACCAACCAATCAGCAATGCCGTGATTCCCTTCACCGGAGGCGAAACATGAGAACGAAACGCAACGCAAGTATACAAATAAAACTGCATATCTTGCTGAAAATGTTGCTCGTTTCATAACTAAAACCGTATGATTAAACCTAAGACTCTGCTCTTGTGACTTACTTCCATCTAGTAAACAGTACTAGATGAACTTCCTTAACTTTCACCCTGCAACTGTTGGTATGTTTTGTGTGTGTTTGTGTGTGTGCGTGCGTGTGTTCAAGTAGCATAGCTTCATGTATCGTAGATTAGTTCAAATAAATTCTTGTTTCTTTATAAAGAACTGTTGTCTTGGTCATGTATTTTAACGTTTATACATTTGCCCAGATCTTACGTTACCTTGCTCATAATTAGGTAAATACCCGATTTTGTATTATCGTCGTTGGCTGCGGGATAAACAGAATTGGCAAGTTACACTAAATCATACTAAACGCTGGTCGGGTAGTTGATAAAGTGTACGCTATAAATTTCAATTCAGTTTTAATAAAATTGACCCGAATCCTTAAAGATTCGATTCACCTCTGAACCAGAGCTGAAGTCCTACAGGTGTTTGGTTTGTTGTCGCATGGACAGAGTTTCTGAAGCTGAAGAAGAAGTTGTCCACTTGTGTTGCAGGGTGAAATTCTCCTGGTTCATAGCTTTAACAGCTCTTTTGAAAGTTTGAACAAACCTCTCAGCTAAGCCGTTTGTAGCTGGATGGTGTGGTGCTGATCTGATATGTTTGATGCCATTCTTTTTAGTAAAGAAACTGAACACATCAGAGGTAAACTGTGGTCCGTTGTCACTCACAATCTGTTCAGGTAGACGATTCCGAGAGAAGATGGTTCTCAGAGCACTCACAGTATTTTCTGAAGTAGTACATTTCATTGGTATCACCTCTGGCCACTTGGAGTGGGCATCCACTGCAATCAGAAACATGGAGTTCATAAATGGGCTACCGAAGTCTATGTGCACTCTTTGCCAGGGGGCTGAAGGCCACTCCCTTGGATAAAGGGGCGCTTACGGTGGCTCATTCTGAACCTTTTGACAACCAGAACATGTTTTAGTGATGTCTTCAATTTGTTTATCGATGCCCGGCCACCAGACATAGCTACGGGCTAGACTTTTCATTTTAACTGTGCCTAGGTGCCCTTCATGTAAAGTCTCTAAAACTCTGGAGCGTAGCTTTGATGGATCCACTATGCGAGATCCACACAACAGGGTTCCCTGGCACACTGAGAGTTGGTGACGTCGAGATGAAAACTCTGGAAACAGGGGATTACCATGAACTGGCCCTCCCTGTATTGTGATTTCGAAGACTTTTGACAAGCTAGGAACAAGCTTTGTTTGTCTTTAAATTTCCACATTTGTAACTGGCAGCTGACTCACCACTGATGTATGGTACACCTCTGCTGGGTCTGCAGAATGGGACTGTCCTTCTCCGGTTGTTGACAGTGGCAGCCGTGACAATCCGTCTGCATTACAATGGAGCTTGAACCCTTTAAACTCAATGTCGTAGCTGTGGGCTCCCAGGAATAGCGCCCAGCATTGTAAATGAGCTGCTGCAAGCACTGGAATGCCCTTGCGGGGGTTAAGATCGTTACCTGGGGTTGGTGGTCTGTCACAAGTGTAAACCGTCTCCCAAAAAGATAATGGTGGAACTTTTTGACACCCCACACTAAACTTAGGCCTCACGGTCGATTTGTGCATAGTTTTTCTCTGCACATGTCAGCGATCTTGACGCATAGACAATGGGGCGTTCAGATCCATCCGCCATGATGTGTGACAAGACACACCTTCTCCCATAGGGACTTGCATCACATGCTAGTCTAATAGGTTGTACTGGGTCATAGTGGGTCAGTACTTCATCTGATGTAATCAGTCTTTTTGTTTCGTTAAATGCTTGGTTACATTCTTCAGTCCACTCCCATTTTTTTTTTCGATCTGCTGTAGTGTATTCAATGGGAGCAGCAGTGTGGATAGGTTTGGGAGAAATGTGTGGTAATAGTTGACAAGACCCAAATATGACTTTAGCTGTGACACATTTTCTGGTTTTGGTGCATGGAGCACTGCTTCAATTTTCTCTGGTGATTTGTGTAGACCATGCTTGTCTATCATGTGACCACAATATGAGATTTCGTCCCTGAAGAACTCACACTTGCTTTTCTTTGCACGCAAGCAATATGCACCAAGTCTTGTTAGTACCTTTGAGAGATTTTCAAGGTGTTCTTCATCATTCTTATCAGTTATGATGATGTCATCAAGATAGCATTGTGTTCTCGGTATGTCTTGTAGCACTTTATCCATAGCTCTTTGCCATATTGCTGGAGCTGATGCTATGCCAAAAAACAATCTGTTGTACTGAAATAGCCCCTTGTGTGTGTTGATTGTGAGGAACTTCTTGCTTGTCTCTTCAACTTCCATCTGAAGGTAGGAATGTGCTAAGTCAATCTTTGAGAATTTTTGTCCTCCTGACAATGATGCAAATATGTCCTCAGTGGGTGGCAGAGGGTACTGCACTGTGCGCAGCACAGGATTAATGCTGACCTTGAAATTCCCACATATACGCACAGCCTCAGCCTTTCCTTTCTTGATGACAGGCACGATGGGCGTAGCCCAATCACTCCACTCAACTCTTGACAAAACTCCACAGTCCACCAGACTTTGCAATTCCGCTTCCACCTTTGGACACAGTGCAATTTGCAATTGCATTTCCAACACGTTACACAGAAACCTGTCAATCAGCGTCAGTGGTTGGTCTGTACTGTAGGGCGTGATTGTATTGAAAGTGACGTCACTCGCAGTCGCCAACCAAGAGGGGGAAATTTGAGCAATGGAGGTGAACCAAGATTATCTCATCTGTTTATCAAGAAATAAACACACAAAAATGGCAAATCGCATATTTTCCTACTATGGAATGGATAGAGAAGCTGTTAAAAATAAATATCTTTTTTGATCTTCTCCTGTTACAGCCTGCTGGAGCTAAATCTGTCAGAAACGCTGCTTACCGGCGCCTTATAGCGATGAAGTCACTAAGGGACCATCTAAAAAGTGCATGACTAAGAGCCAACCATTTGTTTACAGAAGAATACACAAGCTTACAGATAAATACCTCACAGGACATCAAACATAGTACACTGTTAGGCTACAGTATGGATTATTTGTTTATTTATTTGTTTGTTTAATTGAGTAATAATTATTTTAATGTACATTTAAAAATAAATGATTACACAGACAATTATTGTGACAATGAAATTATTTGTTAAATGAGAGTTGGGGTGTTTTTATTATTAAAATAATAATAATAATTGTAAAGATATTTATGAAAATGAATTCACTTTGGTTCAGTCTATTATAAGTTGCAAAAAATGACAAATCAACAAAATTCAATTACATTTTTGCTATAGAAATTTCAAATGTAAAACCAACTGTACTATAATGCACTCTATTCTTGGTAATAACTACAATGCTTCCCTTTGCAATATTCAGTTTGATATTAATTGAGTTGTTAATTTTTTATTATTTTTTTACAAAAAAAAGATTGCAGAATGAAATCAAACTGAATGAGAAAAAGGTTGTAGTTATTAGCAGTGATAGAGTGGATTATAGTACTACTGGTTTTACATGTGTAATCCACATAACAAAAAAGTTTTTTTTTTGTAAAAAAGTATTTAACATAACAGTATTAAACTGAATATTGCAAAGGGAATGGTTGTAGTTATTAGCAAGGATAGAGTGGATTATAGTACAGTACAATTATTATAATTTTTTTTAATAATAAAAAACACCCAGACTCTCATTTATCTGTACCCAACAAATGGTAGGGTCTTGGTCATGCACTTTTTAGACAGTCCCTTAGTGACTCCATCGCTATAAACCACCGGTGTTATGCGCGAAATGCCTCCCTGCCACGGATTGCCCCCTTACATAATCTCTATCAAATATTATATTTGAACATAAATTAATGGGTACAAATTGCACCAAACGAATTTGATTATAAAATAAGCAATATAAAAAACACATGTTGTATAGAGAAAAAATATATGAATTATATATATTTTTTTCATATACAACATGTACAGTATATTTTATATTGCTTATTTATAATAAAATCGTTTCGTGTAATTGTTCATCATAAACAATAATTATTTAGTGTAAACATTTTTGTATTCCATGACAAACCCCTGCAAAATAAATGTGCCACAAAGTAAACATTATATGAGAATTTGTGTCTCAATTTTCATGTATTAATTTGTCACGTGCCTATGGTTAATTATAATAGTAATAATATATTTGATTATATTAAAATATAATATAATTTGATTTGATAATAATATGAATTTTTGATTGTGATGTCATAATATATTTGATAGAGATTTCGTGGGGGGTGCAATCCGTGGCAGGGGGGGCATTTTAGCGCATAACACCAAATTTACCACGGTTCACCTCCATTGCTCAAATTTCCCCCTCTTGGTCGCCAACTGCAAGTGACGTCACTCTCTATATCCAGGTGTACGCCCCACAGTATAGACCCACCCCTGACACTGTTGGAAATGCAATTGTAAATGGATTAGCGAATACGTTTGAGTTTTGGCAGGCTACATGCGCGAGTTTTGGCAGGCTACATCTACTATACCAGACATGATGATTATTTATGTAAGAATTGACTTCATGATGGCAGGGTAGTGATGGATCTGCACTTCTTGATGTACTGTAGTCACCACTCAAGCAGGTTGAGCTTCTTCAGCTGCCTATACAGACAGTAGAGAAGAGGATCTGGTTCTGAGGTGCTCCTGAGCTGATGGTTTGAGAAGTGCAGGTGTGTTTTCATAGCTTACTACACTGGCATGAATATCATGGATGATCCACAGGCAGAGAAACTCTGGTGCAAACAGTTGGGAAAACTAGTGTGTAGAGAAGTGTTGATACAAAAACTGTCTGTGTTAAAAAAAAGCCAGTTAAAATGAAGGCCTAGGTTGACTGCATCATCTACAGACCTGTTTATCCTGTATTCAAAATGTATGGGGTCCATTTGGGGACAAATGTCAAACTCCATCTATGCTTAATATATTGTATGTCTTTGTTTGATTTGGTGATTATAAGGTTCAGTGCCTTTAAATGTTTTTTTTTTCATGTTTTCCTCATGATCTCTTTCTGTTACTTTCTTAGATCTGATACCACTTACACCAGTGTCACATCCGCAAGGTGAATTACAACAGTTTAGTTACCAATGTCTTAGCCACAATGGAATTTAACTCATAATTGTATTATTTGTAGTGTCTAAGTGCTTCTGTTTACCTCTGAACACTTGGGAATTGTTTTATAGACTAGAGTGTTCATTAAATTAGATTATTATTATTTATTTATTATTTTTTGCAGGGAATCCTAAAACTGTGGTGTCCATAAAACCTAATGCCCATGTATACAGGGGAGAGAGAGTTATTTTCAGATGTGACATGCATGGTTTAGTAGACACGGAGTGGAAATATCACTGGTATAAGAATGATCAGTCATTAGGCCATCAACTATATTATAGAGATTATGATAGATCCTGCAGATACCACGGATACCACAGATTCCACAGACGACACAGATTCTTCCAAGACTGTTCAGAGAGAAGAGTGCAGGAGTTCATTATCTGGCCTGTTAGTGACTTTGACAGTGGTGACTACACGTGCAGAGGAGTGCTCAGTCACTCCCAGAGCTCAGAGATCAGTGATGCTGTTACACTGATTGTATCAGGTGAGTCTGTGCCAATAACCTTTGGGTTTTACAGTAGGTAGTCAAACAGAATTCCTGTTACCACTGTGCTCACTGCCGCAGCAAAATATCATCAAACAAATTAAATCAGTCGCATTTCAAAGTCTTTCGTAAAATGACTGCCAGGTGTCTCAAAGGGACATTTTGCACAATGGTTGAAATTACCAGAGTTTTTAATTGTAAGTACAGCTTATGTCATAAAAAGTCATAACAATGTTATATCACATAAATATTACAGTGATGGTAATTTCGACATCCGAGTACTTTATACAATTAACATGAAAAATCTGAACCAGAGCTATTAACATTTACTGTACAATAATGAGTTAAAAAAATTTTTTTAGACAGATGATTAACATCTGTCTATCTGTTTCCTCTATAAAGAATTGCACTAAATGTTATCCATTTCTCATGTGTTTTAATGACTTTGTTCACAGATGACATTTGAACACACAAAATAAATTACAAATATTTTCGTTAAAAATTGTGTGTTTTATGCAACTTTCATAGAATTTTGGCATTGCTGGTCAAAAATGACTGGTCATTGGAAATTAATAGGAATGACTACAATTAGTGTATGAAACAGAGTTCAAGCACATTTTTACACTCCGTTCCCGTTCCTAAACCGGTGTGTTTGAGCAGACACAAATGCACACACACTTATGACCCTTTTTGGCTTCCATGGAAACCTGCATGGAAACCTATCAATAACATAATGTTTATTGTTACTCATTTACAAACCAGGTACTGACATCACTGTTGATGAGCATCTCGTCGGGTTTAGGGGCCGGTGCCCATTTAAACAGAATATGCCAAGCAAACCAACTAAGTATGGCATCAAGATATGGGTAGCATATGATGCAAAGACATGTTTTGCCTGTAATATGCAAGTTTGGGGGGGTGGGTTAGGAGTCCTAGAGATCCAGCAAGGCTACATTAAAATTGTAAATATATTCATACAGTGTAGGGGTCAATCATTATATTTATAATATAGTTAGTTTTTTCCTGTATAAATTTGGGCCTTTGTTTTCAGTAAATAAATCATATCAGCCAGTCAGTTACCTGATTACTTTTAACACTCTGGGGTTTGAGGCTTTTCTGAAGACCTGCAGGGCTTCAGGCCTCTTCTTAAATTTGTATAAATTTCAAACCTTTACCAAATTTCATGTATATACATAGACCACGAAATAGGCTTTCATAATGTGACTGATGTAAATATGTTAAATTTATGTCAGACCATTGAATGTGTTTTTTTTTTTTGTCTTGGATTGTAAACGGGAAAAAATGCAAAGAATACAACTAAGTAGTTTCACATAATCCATTCTATTTTGATTACATTGCAAAATTGTATTCTTTCTGACTAGTTGGTCTGGGATTACACCTCCATGCCAGGACATGTATTGTAAAGTAAATGTACCAATTTATAATATTTCCTCTGTAACAGAGAGACCACAGGTAGTACTGAGTGTATCTCCACAGAGCTGGCTGACTGAAGAAGACTCAGTGACTCTAAACTGTGAGGTTACAGACTCCTCTACAGGCTGGACATTCAGCTGGTACAAAGATTATGGAGAAATAAAAGACAGTCATGGTGAAATCATGGCTGGAGGCTCCTACCACCTTAGTGATTCTTCACTTATTCATAAAGGAGTTTATATGTGCAGAGCAGAGAAGAGAGAATCATCTTTGAGATTTTTATCCAATCACCAGCCAGTATGGATCACTGGTAAGAACAAATACCAATGTAATGTTGAATACCATATATGTGTACATTAAATTACATCTGTGCGAATGTTTAATGTAAAAATCTTTATATTCTTCCTCCTGAGTGAGGAAGGTTTAAGACAGTTGAATTGCCCTAAACACTGGTAGAGGATTATTCTAATTAAAATAATATTGTTACATTAAATGAGGTATAAATGTGTTCAGTGCAAGTTATGCAATAAAACCGTAATCATAATAAAATGTGAATTATAATGTTTTGTGTCTAAGGTAAATCCCCTCCAGTATCTATGATCATTAATCCGAATAGAACTCAACACTTTACTGGTGACTCTCTCTTACTGAGCTGTGAGGACCAGAGTAACTCTACTGGATGGACAGTGAGACGATACACACACAGTGAGGGAGTGTTAGATTGTTCAAGGTGGGGATCAGTTACAGGATCTACATGTAATATCAGCTCCATCTCCACTGGAGTTTACTGGTGTGACTCTGAATCTGGAGAAAACAGTAATCCTGTCAACATCACAGTGCATGGTGAGTCTGAAATAATGTCTTCTACTTGCAGTCATACATAATTAATTCACATATGCATATCATCATTGTTTGCAGAACCATATGCTCATACCTTTTGCACTGTGTAAAAAGTGTACATGATTGACAGATATTTAAAAAATATTACTTTAGTCCTAAAATTCCTCCATTTACATTTTTACAAAAGTTCAAACATAATTGTTTGGGGGTTGTCTGCAACCATCTCTGAATTTGACTTCAAACACCTGGTGCATATTTAAATCAGTTTTTGGCCATTGCCACACACTAGGGATTTGATTTCATTTCTTGCTGACCCTCATAAGCACAGACATACATAAAGCACTATACCTTTATTCATAAACAAGACAGTATCGACAGGAGTACACAAAATCCAAGAACTATTCAAATTAAATAAAAACAACAATACCGTTCTGTCCATCACCTGGTTGTGGTGTATGGTAGCCACATACAGCCCATTTGTATTATTGCAGTTTGTTATTTTTTCTGCTCATATGCAAATGGGTTTACTTGGTTTGGTGTGCAGGCAACGTGTAGCACGGTTTTGGTTCAGCTCACTCATTGAGTGCCTTGGGAAAGATGTGCTTGTAAGTTATTTTTGATACAATGTTACTAGGATAAAGATGAAAAGGATTGTAGTTGACATAATAATGAGAGTAAGTTTTCGTCACTTGCATATGCAGATATACTAACAACATTTATGTTCATATGTGTATTCAACGGATTCATGTACAGTTCGTAATTTAATTTGTGTTTTATTGTATTTCAGTTTTACAAAAGAGAAAATGAAAGAAAACGAGCAATCAAAGAAGTAAACATTCTGTAGAGAATAAACTGCCTTGTGTTCATTTGTTAGCTAGCTGTCTAGCTTCTTCACAGCAACGTGGTTGCGAGGACATCATAAATACGTAGAGTATGTACCTGACTTTGCTGATTTTGACTCTTGGTATACTGTATACAATATACAGTACAAGCTGTGCGAGTAGTACAAATGTCAATGCGTGTCACATATGGGGATGAAGTACCAGTACAGTATTTGTAGAAGTAAGACCTAAGACGTTTTTAACAGAGCATGTTGGTGGTATACTGGTTGTGTATACTGCAGATAGCATCAAATCAACTTTGACTTTTTTTTTGTTTGTTTGTTTCTTTGATTGCCTGAGGATTTCCACAATCTAGGCCAGGTGTTTTTTCCTGGAGGGGCCGTTTCACATCCTCTTCACAAATTGTGAGTGTAGCTTGAGTATTGGATGTTATGGGGTTACCGGAGGTGTGATGATGTAGAAGGTGGGCTGAGGTGGGTGAGA
Organism: Clarias magur; assembly: GCA_013621035.1. Lineage (NCBI taxonomy): Eukaryota > Metazoa > Chordata > Actinopteri > Siluriformes > Clariidae > Clarias > Clarias magur. The sequence continues at coordinate 40,517 of QNUK01001260.1, read as the reverse complement.
GGTGTGGTGGAAATCCTGAAATCACTATATTTTTTTTTGTTTGTTTTAAATGCGATTCATGGTCTGGCACCTTCCTACTTTTATCAACAAAATAGAGCTTTATGTTCTGCCAACCAAAACCTGCTAGTGGTCCCTCGGTCAAGGAACAAACAATGGGGTGATTGTTTTTGCAGTGTTTAAGACTTGAAATGTGACATACAGTGCATTGTATTTACTGGCATATAATCTATAATGTCTATCATCGTAGCATTTCCTGAACATTGACAATCGAGTGCGGAGCTTCCATTCATACACATACAACAGGGGCAATGGATCCCATTTCACAAGAATGAAAACTTCAGGCTGAATACTGGTTTAGTCTCAGAAGGTTTATACATAATTTACATATCAAATCTCACCCATCTTATTGTTGGTTTAACTGGGCAACAATAAGATGGCAAAAATTTAAATGTATCATGCACACCCAGACAAAGCCACACACTTGACTATGTGAAGCTTTCTTGAACTGCATATCCTGAAGCAACCAGAGTTCAGGAATCTGGAACTCTATTTCGCCATTTTTTTTTTATTCACATGCTTTAATGACTGAATGACCTGCAGAAAGTCTGCCAAAAATATAATGTGTTTGCCGTGGAGCTGCAATTTTATTTTTGGAATACGTCAAGATCATACTCAACATAACATATAACATACTTAACATATTACAGTAGGTGTTTCTAAGATGAAAAAAAAAAAAACACTTTATTAATCACACAGGAATCATTAAGGAAAGGATAGCAAGCTTTTCTTCATTGTGATCAGAGAGAGAATTGTAAGTAGGAAAAATAAATTGATTCAATCTCCCCTTCAGGCTGCATTACCTCAGTTCAGTCCCCTCCCTCTGCTCCTTTCTCTTCTGTGTCATTCTCCCATCACATTCATTTCCTTTTTCGCACTTCCTCAACCTCCAGCGGATAAGTTTGTCATGTCCATTGTCACTGGGAGGGCATCGGTCAGCTTGCAATCAACGTTGTCATTCACATCACAATAATTATACATTTTTTTCCCATTTTTTTTCTTTTTTTTTTATTCTTTTTTTTTTTTTATTCCACATTTCAACTAGTGTCACTCAGAACCGTAGTTCTTTAACATACATCAGATGTTATCTTTATCACAGGAATTTCAAAAGTTATTTTCTTTAATTTTGCTGTTACACTTGATTTTTTGCTTTTCAATTTATGTGTGCCTCTATCTCACAGTGAACTCGGTCCCCTTGACGTTTACCTTTGCACCCTGTTTGATTTACCTCTGATTTGATTTACCTCTGGAGGTTCTTACACCAAGCTGTGGGGCCAAGTTTTCACAAATTGGCAAAACTAGTACCCACTCTCTTTTTTTTCTATAGATGATAAGCAGTATAGGAAATGAGTGAGCAAGGTAAAATCTTTGTTGTAACAGAGTTTGCTGTACAAGTGATTTTCTGTGTTGCAGATGGTGATGTGATCCTAGAGAGTCCTGTCCATTCTGTGACTGAGGGACATCTTCTGACTCTACGCTGTTTATATCGCAACACAAATTTCTCAAACCTCCAAGCTGATTTCTATAAAGATGGATCAGTTTTCCAGACACAGACTACAGGAGAGATGATCATCTATAATGTCTCAAGGTCAGATGAAGGTTTCTACCACTGTAAACACCCAGAGAGAGGAGAGTCACCCAAAAGCTGGGTCTCAGTCAGAGGTGAGATATTATTAAAATATTAGTATAAATACAACTGATACATAAGGTTTGGAACTCTGTGTCTTTATATATCAGATTTAAATACAGGCAGAGTATTCTCTAAAATATACGGTACTGAAATGAAATAAATGAACAATATTACCTTGTCATCCCTGAGTTTATTTCTCCTGAATAAAACTAACATACACACAATTAGTGTGTTGATTTACGGAATATCTTCTATACTGCTTTACCCTGTATTCAGGGACACGGGAGCCTGTCCCAGGAAGCTTAGGACACAAGGTAGGGTACACCCTGGACAGGGTGCACTTGGTTCCACTTTTGGATAAAAGGACACCACAACTACAGCTGGATATCCTTCCACATCAGTGTCAGAGTCTTCCTCCTTGGGTTATTCTCTGTTATCAACCTCCTCCTCCTCTCCTCCTGATCACTGTCAGTGTCAAATATAATTCCAGAGCTTCATGTGCAGTATATCCTGCTGCCAAAGACTTTTAGTAAGGCATTAAAAAGCTTCGTATACCAGAGAAGAAAGTTGTTTGATTGAAACAATGTTGCAATTTTGTTCTTCAAAAGATTATGTTAAAAAATTATGTTAAGCGGGTTGCCGTGTGTGTGTGTGTGTGTGTGTCTCAGAGTGGTAAAGTGCTCGCCCTATCATCCGAAGATTGCGAGTTCGATCCCCAGGTGATGCTGTAACCTCTCACAGCCGGAGGTCTAGAAAGAGCTGATTTGCCGAGATGGGGAGGGATGAGAGGTACTTACTGTTCCCACATTAATTACAGCTCTATCCAATCAGGGGTGTCTGTGAGCTCATGCAGGCAGAAGAAGCGGATAGCATTGTGCTCCGAGTATGTTACTCCGCTCCCAACGATGCATGAGTGAGCAGTTGGACAAAATGCAGTCAGTGACATCACATGGTTCGGAGGAAAGACGTCATAGTCATCGGCCCTCCCAACTGAGGGGTAGTAGCTTAATGTGGGAGCTCCTAGTGACGGGGAGGCATTGCACATGACTAAAAATAGGGAGAAAATCCAAATTGGAGAAAAATCCAAAAGAAAAAAAAATGTATTTGAACTCTTTTATACGCTAATTGTAGTCTTACCCATTCATTTCCAATGACTGATCATTTTTGACCGGGAAAACCATGAATGTATAAAAGTTCCATAAAAAACAAATTTTTATAAAAATATTTCTGATTTATTTTGTGTTCAAATGCCATGAGCAGATAAAGTCATTGAACCTCATTAGAAATGGATAAAATTTATTGCACTCTTTAGAGAGGATTGTAAATGGTCAGATTTGACCGGAACACAGCATGAGGGTTAACATTCCCCAAAAGTAGGCACCATATGGTGTAAGATTGGGGGAATGGGAAAAAAAAAAATTCTGCAATTCACAACCACTTCATTATGAGCGGAAATAATACTCTACTATGAATACTTTTTCCTCTATCAGGAGGCACAATTTCAACAACAGCTGCACAATACAACTTCCTTTTCACAACTTTCCTTTTTTTTTGGAAGTAGGGTGGCTGGAGCTTTACCCCATTGACGAATGCATATGCTCATTTGAGATGCGTAAGTTTCAGTACTGTATATTTTGGCACATACCGTACGTTATGGTGCTTGTGCACAATAATAAATTATTATTTTTCATTTTGCAGCTTGAGCTAAAACATGTAAACCGTACAAAACATGTTTACTTTGAATACAATGATATAATAATTATTATTTGATCCTCTTATAGGTCCTTCAGGTTTAGGAGGTTCATCAAGTGTAGAAGCTGCATTCTCAGTTCTCATGCTGATCTGTAGTGTGGTGACGGCGTCTCCGTATTTGCTGGTGACCATCATTCTGCTGCTCAAATGTTACAGAGCTCGAGGTAAGAACTCTCAGTAAATCTTTACATTTCACATAACAAGCACATTAACTTTAATTAGTGTAAGAGGAAAAGAAAACATTTCAGGAAGATCATTTGACTTTAACATTAACACTTCAAAATAATTTAACCAAACTGTACATTTGAGTCTTAAAGCAGTTGTTAAATAATGTCTGTTGCTGCTCAGATCTGAGGGTGAATTTACACATCATGGACACTTCAGCCAATGTAACAAAATATCTAAAAGAAAAAAAAAATACAAATAAATAATTAAACAAATGTTTACGTGATAAACAAAGCAAATGATAAATATAGTGAAGTCTAACAGCAATATGATCTATCTGCAATGGAGTAAATCTTTAATTACCATTGATGTATATTATGAAGTATAAATACTAAAAATAGTGTAAAATGGAACATGCTGAATTATCCATACTTCCATTTCATTTCTGAATGAGCATGGAACTTTGTGAATTAGAACTTTAATAGCACAATGCAATAATCCCTGATGGACATTTTTTATTTACTAAAAATTATTGAAGGAATGTTGAATAATATTATTTAATATTATTTAATACATCTTTTCCTGACTCTTGTCACTATCATTCATAAGAATTAAATCAAACCCATGAGTTTTGTAATTTTTTTAACAGCACACCTTGATGGAGACATAATCGAGAATGCAGTCATAGAGGAGTGAGCAACATTCATCTACAAAAAAGGATGCATTTACTGTTGAAATTTATAATTATTTTTGTGTTTAACATAATTATTGTTATCTTCTTTTTATGACTGGTTTTTACTAAAGCTAAAGCTTGCAAACTACATGGAGTGTGCAGTCTCTCATGAAGCCTAAATGTTGCTATTGCGAACTGTTGAATTATTATTTTAAAACCGTTTCATGTTACGTTACTGATGAAGATTTTGTGTCTTTTATTCTGAGAAGCCTTGATGTGTGTATTTCATATTTAATTTGGTATAACGGTAACAGTAATAAATGTTACATACAGTGAACAAATTCAGTCATGGGTGAGTGAAAGTGTGTATACAGACCTTATATTGAACGTTTACATTTCCTCTTAAATGCGTGAGGAGGAAGAAGAAAAGACATGAAGCTGACACAGCCACTGAATACACAGGTGAACTTTGGGGGATGTTAGCTGTCAGTGATGTTAGCTGTCACTAGCTAACCCAACTCCAACACAGCAAGCTGGGTTAAATAAAAGTACCCAACTCCCTGTAAATAACCCAGAAAAATGACCCAACAGAGGCAACCCAGCATTTGGGTAGTAAAAACGACCCAGCATTTTTTAGTGTGTAGCAAATTTTAACAAAGCTCTAATTCTCCATATGTGATATTTACTGTATTTTACACATATGCTATAATCAACACCTATTACTCACTATTCATAATGCCTGTTGATGGGCTACTGATTCTTCTCTCTCTGCTCTGCATAAATAAAGTCCTGTGTGATTACAAGCAGTAGAAGTGATAGTGTAGGAGTCTCCATACATGATCTCTTCACTACTGTCTCTAATTTCTTCATAATTTCTGGGCCATCTGAATATCCAGTCTGTATGGAATTCTTTAATCTCACATCTTAGAATCAGAGCCTGCCTCATTTAGCCAGCTCTGTGTAGATATACTCAGTATTGGCAGTGGCTGGAAAAAAATCATAAATCAATAAATTAAATAAATTCTTATCAAAATTGTGTAATGTTAAGATAACTTGTTATAAATATTATGTTAGGGATGTAACCAATTTCAGAAGGATTATTGAACAGATAATGCAGTTAAACTAATAAACAGGTTTAGCTTATTTTACAGAAAATTCACCACTACACAACTGTGAGATTTATGTGTGAGAACTATGTGTCACAAATCAGGGAATAAGTTGCAAGGTTAAAACAACAACAACAACAACAACAACAACAAAACTTAAACTTAAAAATTGGGTGAAGAAGAGGAAGAACAACAACAACAACAACAACAACTGGACGGACAGTGCGGTGGTAAAATGCTCGCCCTATCATCCGAAGATCGCGAGTTCGATTTCCGGGTGGTGCTGTAACCTCTCGCAGCCGGAGGTCTAGAGAGAGCTGATTGGACGAGCTCTCTCAGAGGGGAGGGATGAGATGTACATAGTGCTCCCACATTAATCACGGCTTTACAGCCAATCAGGGGCGTCTGTGAGCTCACACAAGCGGAAGGAGCAGATAGCGCTGTCCTCCGAGTGTGTTACGCCGTCCCCAACGGTCCGTGAGCGAGCAGTTCGAAAAGATGAGGTCAGCTGGCGTCACGTGGTTCGGAGGAAACACGTGATAGTCTTCGGCCCTCCCGACTGAGTGGTAGTAGTAGCCTTAATGTGGAAGCCCCCTAGTGACGGGGAGGAATTGGACACGACTAAAATTAGGGAGAAATTGTAAAATCTAGATTTTACTAGATTTAAAATCGGGGGGAAAAAAAAAGAAGGATGGACTACGGTGGCCCAGAAGGGCAAAGCATCTTTCCCATATATGTGGAAGTTTTTTTTCTATGTGTGAATGATGCAGTGAACGTCTAGAGTCATAGCCTGCTATAAATTCAGATCCCCTGAGGCTTCACCCCACAATCCGCAGCACCCAAAGGATCCAATTTCCCAGTGCCAGACATGACAGAGGTCTTGTGGAGTCATGCCCCAACAAGCAAGATTTTCTCAGGAAACACAAGAGAAATCTCCACAATATTGAGAACCTTGTTTTGTTTTGTAATGTTATGGCTGATTTGTGATTTTTTTAAAATATTTTCTAATTTAGGATATCCAGAAGAAGATTTCCCTAATATTTCCCCCACTGTAATTCTTCCTTCTACTTTAACATATTTGGTCATTTCTTTACACATACAGATATTCTGTCATTTTAAATAATACTAAATGTGCTATGCCATTATATTCTTGTTTGGTGCATATTTTATTACATCCTCTACATCATTATATAAAGAGCCTTCTGATTTGTAAACAGATTTCTTTTGAAGCTTACAATATTTTAAGTCTATATCTGTGTTTTCATAACTTTGAGACAGGGGAATGTTTCTCCCTCAGCCAGCAAATTTATGGTCTTGTTTTTATTAATAATAACATAAATAATTATTAAGAACATTAGATATAAAGCAGTACCATAGTGCATTTTAACTGCTAAGTAAAATAAGTGAGAAATATTGAAAGTTAGTAATTTATGATGAAAACAGAGAAGTTACTCAGTAACTGTTTCAGTGAAAATTTGAAATGGCTTTTTATTGTGCGCATACATTATAGTTTATTATACATTAATATATACTAACATACAAAATATTTAGATCAAGTGGAAGTTAAAAGAGGACTTTGAATGATGTACGTGTTCATGGTGTGATTGTGTACATTATGGGAACCAGGTGCAAATTTTAGTAAGTGGCTCCCATCTAGTGGCCAAAATGTGTAACTGTGTAGTGTTACTTTGAAGTAAATAACCTAGAATAAGGGGCGTGGCCTAATTATATCACTCAGGTGAAACGAAAGTGCAGTGTGAGCAGTTTCCTCATCAGGATTCAGCACAATCTCAAGTTTGAAGCTTTTCCAGTCTGATTTCAAGGAACTAAAAGAACAGTGAAGAGAGAGTATAAAGTAAAAAAAAAAAAAGATAAAGTTTAACCTGCATTTTACACTAAGGCTTCCTGTTAATATGTTTTGCATTAATAATTCTAAACAACTACATTAAATTTCAACTAATAAAGATTATTTTTAATTTTAATGAATAATTGTTATTTTTATACACAATTCAATGTAACTATAAAAAGTTTAAAAACAAATTATGAATTAATAAAATTTTCAATAATTGACAACTTGCTGTAGTATGTAGTTACATAAGGACTTAAACACACATTGTCAGTGTGTTGTGAATTTGCCCTTTAATTTTATTGTACTACATTTCCCACAATCCCTAGTAAACTACATATGATGCACTACATACTAAACACGCACTACATATGATGCATACTATTGCGCTTAAAGGCTCTTCTGTCACTTTTCAGGTATCTTCAATTGCCAACCCAGAAAGGAAGTATACTATTTCAAATGCTTTTTCTGCTGCTATATTAGGACTTGCAGAACAGACGTACCCCGTTGAGATTTTGCAGAGACGTTTTAGACATCAAGGTCTGCCACTTCCAGCATTTGCTAACGTTCAACCACTTATCCTTATCGGTGCAGACTATCCGCACCTGATAAACCCACTTGATCAGGTTTACTTCGGTCCTCCTAAATCTCCGGCTGCCATTCAGACTAGACTGGGTTGGGTACTGCAAGGCCCAATACCCATTCCTAGGAATGATGAGATGCAGTGTCTTCTTACCATGACTAGTCCATTAGAGGATCTGCGCCATGATGTAGAAAGGTTATCAACAAGAACACACATATTACCAGAACAACTACAGACACATACGGCCCATTGGCCAAAAAGAGTATATCACAAACCCCAACCCACTTGTCCCTTTTCATCATCATGCAACTGCTCTGCTACCCACTGCATTTCTTCCAGATCGGTGGTTATCTGTCGGTGTTTGTTGTCGTTCGCAGGGACATAGGTACAACAACTATCTCCCACCATGGTGCAGACTCCCCCTTCTTTGGCCAGGAGGATGTCAAGAGCTATGCGGTTTCGAACAGTGGTCAGTCGGAGGGTAGTGAGCTCCTCCCAACTTTATCCTATACCTACAACAATGAGGAGGATGTCCTAACAGATAAGACACGCGACGTACAGTGCTAGTAATCACATGTATTATTGATTCACGGGGTAACCATGACCATTCTTGACACGCGGGTGCTCGGAGTGCAGGCACGCCCTTTTACGCACTCGTCCCACCTTATGAGGTCGAAAGATACCCCTCTTAGCTAATTGATTTTTATGCAGGACGCACTCCCTCAAAGTGTGGGTCTCACAATGATAAGAAGGATCAATAGTAACGTAGACGTAGTGGTTTATCTTGTTGCAGGAACGCAGGAGGCTGTTTTCCCCGAGTGGCAAGCGAAGAGGATCCACCTGGGCTCAATAAATGGCCTTGTTTCCTCAGGGTGATCAACGCTGAGGTGGCACGATGTTCTTGTCCTCTGGTGGAGGGCATCCTAGTGAGGCGCTCTCTCTGGCCCGCACAGGTGCACTTCGTATGGACGAAGTGGTCAGGTGGGACAGCTGGGATTTTATGGCAGAGGCAAAAAGCCTGCCACGCACACTTTCATCTTAGTTTCCTGAGTTACCTTGGGGACCTTTGGGTCTCCCTTTTGTGACTTTGTTCCTTTATATTTGTCCCAGAAATTTTTCATTTCGACCCACTTTTAATAACAAGACCCCATATAGGGATAGTCCCAATTTGGATCACCGAGTCCATCATAAATCTATGAATGTGCAGAGAACAGACACTCAGGCTTAAACGTCCCCACATGAGTTTAAGTAAAAAATTGAGGCTGAGATTCGGTCCAAGCTGCCAGATTATCCAACCACGGAGTAGTAACGTAAGCTAGACCACGTTTGTTCATCCAATCTCGAGGTGTTTCCTCAGAATCAGGTTTTGGAAATGAATTGCCACTACCCATGCTGCTTTGGACACACTTGATCAAAAATTAATTCTTTAAACACAAATAAACAGACAAACAAAAGTAGGCGAGTGCAGAGGGACAGGACACTACAGTTTCAAAGTCCTCTGTGACTTTTAGGCGCCTATTTCGGAGTCCCGGACTCCTTTACCCAACTTACTATGTTCGACCAAGCAAATATCTCAAAACAAAAGAAGAGAGTACTCACCTAATTAGAGGAATCCCACTTCTGACACCAGAACTGTTGGGGTTTTCTTATTGTATTCGTTTCTCTCTGCAAGCCAGTCTGTCTGAAACACACCTCTGAGCTCAGGAGAACGAGTCAAAGAACAGCCAGAACACAGATGATTGCTCTTTTACCCGTCTCAATTTTATTCGATAAACACACACATATATAGTAGTTACACACCCTCCTGTGCGGGCAAAGCACAGGTTAGGAGACTTTTCAAGGACAGAAATGAGTAAATATTATGACAGTTTGCTATGCAGTTTACCAAAATAAAAAATGCATGCTCTTGACTTCTTGATGCCGTTTTCATCCTTGCACACAGCAAATATCCTTATCACATGAGAACAGAGACAGAGTGTCTCGTCCAAAAGAAAATATCACGAATAACCAAGAGATCATGGATGTCAGCAATTTACCCTTACAGATGAGTAATAAGTGATTAAAATAAGATTAAATGGAACAAGAGACAGTGTCGTAATTTAAGACATCTTTAAACAAATAATAATTCAGAAGGAGATTTAAGTGCATGCCTAAATCTGGTTTGTAGTGATTCAATACAGTAAAGCACAGTATAATATAGTATATACTTATATATCATTTTTCCCTTACAGGCAATTAGATACTCTTCCTTTCAGAAATGAGAAGGTTATTACTAGGTCCAAACAAGACCAGGAAGCTATCGACTTGTTAGCCTCCAAAACTCAAAGAGTTGAGGTCAGTGGCGTACAACGATATGCTACTCCCCTATTGTGTGTTGCTTCCGCTGTACAGTTACGAGTCTCACCAAAGGTAGTCATGCCCTCCCTTAGATGTATTGAGCGCCGTCTTCAACAAAACCCTGAATCTGCTGCTATTTATGACAAAGAAATTGAGAAGTTAAAGGAGTCTGGTTACATTTCTAAAGTGGAACCTAATGATTCGGATGATGAATCCTGGTATATCCCTCATCATCTAGTGGAGCATAATGGGAAACCACGAATTGTCTTCAATTCTTCCTATTAATGGAAAGGTATATGATTGAACAATCAACTTCTTCCTGGTCCACAACTGGGCCCTTCCTTACTTGGTGTTTTACTCAGATTTTGTCAGCATCCAGTGGCAATGAGTGTTGACATAAAATCTATGTTTTATCAAGTTAGGCTACTGCCAGAAGATCGTCAGCTTCTACGGTTCCTGTGGCGCAATATGCAGAGGTCAAATCCACCTGATGTCTATGAATGGCAAGTTTTGCCAATATGTAGCCCATGTTGTGCAACATATACTTTACAAAGGCATGTCTCTTACCATCAAGAAGGATATGAAGATATAGTGAATTCCGTACTACAGTCATTCTTTGTAAACAACTGTTTAGAGAGTTTCCACAATGTACAAGCAGCTCGGAGCCACCTTGATCATACGCGCTCGCTACTGATGAGTGGGGGGGGGGGGGGTTGAAATCAGACAATGGGCAAGTAATCAGCCTGATGTTGTCTGACATCTCCCTCCTGAAGCTAGGTCTGAGAGTTCGCTTGGACCCCAAGGAAGGAGTTTTGGGTCTGAGCTGGCACTGTTCTTCTGACTCACTGGGGTATTGAGCTCGAATTGTGGAGTGTAAAGCAACAACTATGCGCTTTGACTATACAAGTCCTTGCTAGTCAATATGACCCATTAGGTTATATTATTCCCTTCACAACACGAGCTAAGGTCATTGTACAACAATGCTGGATGAAGTCTCGGGGGTTGGGATGACCCCCTCATGCCAAGTCCTATTCAACAGGCCTGGAAGGCTTGGGAAAGCGAACTCCCTGACCTGTCTTTAATACAGCTTCCTCACTATTATTTGATTTCTATTTCAGAGCAATTGCATCTAGGGAGTTGCACATTTTTTGTGATGCCTCAGAAAGCGCATATGGGTCAGTAGCTTAATTGCGAATGGAAACTGACAAAGGTGTGGTACTACTTTCCTGATGGCAAGATCTCGAGTTGCTCCAAAAAAGCAAATATCCATACCTCGCCTTGAACTTTGCGCTGCTCTAACAGGCGCACAGCTTTCTAAACTTTTGCAGAAGGAGCTGACTCTTCCTTTGACAAATACTGTGTTATGGTCTGACTCAACAACTGTTTTGTCATGGTTGCATTCCCTCTCTTGCCGTTACAAAGCTTTCATAGCCAATCGTGTCACTGAAATCTTGGAACTCAGTGATTCTTCTTCCTGGAGATATGTTCCTTCTGTACAGAATCCAGCTGATTATATCACTAGAGGCAGAACACTTGTTGAGTTAGCCAAACCTGATCATAGATGGCGACAAGGTCCACCATTTCTGAAATGTTTTCCACACCAATCACCCAAAAATCTAGTATCTAGACCTGATGGTCCTGATCCTGAACTTTATGAACACTTGTGGTTTAACACAATTAAGCGACATTGCACTCCTAGACCCTTCCTGTTCCCAGTCATGGGCAGAATTAATATCTACTACAACGGAGTTATTGCCAAAAGAAAGTCCAGATTCCTGTGACCAAGCCCAAACACTTCTTTTAAGACAAGCTTGGAAACAAAGTTTTCCCTCTGAATACCAGTGCTTAAAGGAAGGGAAGCCCATTGAATCTCAAAGTCTTATTACACTTTCTCCTGAATTCCAAAAAGAAACAGGACTTATTGTAGTAGGTGGCCGGTTTAGACAAGTAGAGGATATGAAGCCTGGAATGGTCCATCCGGTCATTCTTGACCCAAAGCATCCATTATCCGGTCTAATTATCAAACATTGTGATGAGAAAATTTACCATCCTGGTCCAGAGAAAGTTTTCTCAGAACTCCGGCGCAATTACTGGATAATTAGAGGAAGACAAGCTGTAAAGAAACATCAGTGGTCTTGTTTGGAATGCAGGAAGTGGAGAGTTAAGCCATCTATCCCTCAAATATCAGATCTTCCACTCTCCAAACTCCGATTGTTCAAACCACCCTTTTGGTCCACTGGAATGGATTGTTTTGGTCCATTCTGTGTCAAAGCTGGCCGTAGAACAGAGAAGAGATGGGGCATTCTGTTCAAGTGTCAGACTACCCGATGTCTGCACCTTGATTTGCTAAATAGTTTAGATGTGGACAGCTTTGTAATGGCTCTACATTGTTTTATTGCCAGGAGAGATAAGCCATATTCAATTCAATTCAATTCAATTTTATTTCTATAGCGCTTTTAACAATGGTCATTGTCTCAAAGCAGCTTCACAGAAATGAAAAGAAGACTTATGGAAATGTATATATGTGTAAGAAAAATGTGACTAGATAATGAGATTGTCCCTGATGAGCAAGCCAAGGGTGACGGCGACAGTGGCAAGGAAAAACTCCCTGAGATGGCAACAGGAAGAAACCTTGAGAGGAACCAGACTCAACAGGGAACCCATCCTCATCTGGGTGATAACAGATAACAGAAATTGTATAACATCATGTGTGTTATGCAGATGAAAGTTCCATAAACAGAAGTTAATTTAAATTAACACAAAGTCCAGTTCAGCACAGGGATGAGTCAGCAGGTGCAGAGGGCAGATGGGGGTCTGGATCACTGGGAGCTCAGGAGCAGCATGTGTAGATCCAAACCAAAATGAAGAAGAATCCAGCTGGAGTTGGTCCTTCTCTGGATGCCTCTGGGTCAAAGCAGGGTCGGCCTCTGTCTACTGAAGCTGGCACGATCTCCAGATGCCTCGGGATGGGTGGAAAAATAAAGAGCAGGTGAAAAGAATTAGCGTGGTTGCCATTCAGGATAGATGTACTGGAGTATCAGGTAAAGAAATTAATTATGTGTATGCCAGATTAAAGAGATGCGTCTTGAGTCTACTTTGAAATTGGGAAACTGTGTCTGAGCCCCGAACACTGTCAGGAAGGCTATTCCAAAGTTTTGGAGCTAAATATGAAAAGGCCCTACCTCCTTTTGTAGATTTTGATATTCTGGGAACTACCAGTAGTCCGGAGTTTTCTGATCTTAAGGAGCGTCCTGGATTGTAACGTATCAGAAGACTGGTTAGGTATGTGGGAGCTCGACCGTTTAGAGCCTTGTACGTAAGTAATGCTATTTTGTAATTAATTCTAAACTGAACAGGTAGCCAGTGCAAGGATGATAATATTGGGGTTATATGATCATATTTTCTGGATCTAGTGAGAACCCTGGTGGCTGCATTTTGGACTAACTGTAGCTTGTTAATTGAGGATGCAGGACAGCCACCCAGTAATGCATTACAGTAGTCCAGTCTGGAGGTCATGAATGCATGAACCAGCTTTTCTGCATCAGATACAGATAAAATGTTCCTAAGCTTGGCAATATTTCTAAGGTGGAAAAAGGCTGTTTTTGTGATGTTGGAGATATGATTTTCAAAGGATAAGTTACTGTCTAATATCACACCCAGGTCTTTCACTGTCGAGCTGGTGGTAACAGAACATCCTTCTAAACGCAGGCTGAATTGTGAGAGCTGGTGTGTACTGGTTTTTGGGCCAATAAGTAATATCTCTGTCTTATCTGAATTTAGTAGAAGAAAATTATCGGTCATCCAGTCTTTTATATCTTGAATACACTCAGTTAGTCTAGACAATTTGGGTATTTCATCTGGTTTTGTGGAAATGTATAACTGAGTATCATCAGCATAACAATGGAAACTAATCCCATGTCTTCTGATGATGTTACCCAAGGGAAGCATGTATATTGAGAACAACAGAGGTCCTAAAACTGACCCTTGTGGCACCCCATATTTCACTGTCATTACACCAGACTGTTCTCCATTCAGATCTACAAAATGGAATCGATCAGACAGGTAGGATCTAAACCATTTTAACGCCTGTCCCTGAATACCAATGTGATTTTGTAAGCGATCTATTAGAATATCATGATCTATAGTGTCGAATGCAGCACTAAGATCAAGTAAGACAAGAATTGAGATGCAGCCTTGGTCTGAAGCTAAAAACAAGTCATTTTAACTAGTGCAGTTTCTGTACTATGATGGGGCCTGAAACCTGACTGAAATTCCTCGAGGATATCGTTATCCTGCAAGAATGTGCATATTTGGGCTGATACTATCTTTTCTAATATCTTTGATATAAACGGAAGGTTTGAAATCGGTCTGTAATTTATTATATCATTTGGGTCTAAATTAGATTTTTTAAGAAGAGGCTTAATAACTGCCAACTTGAAAGGTTTAGGGACATGACCTAGACATAATGAAGAGTTGATAATATTTAGAAGTGGCGCTCCGGCTATACTTATCACTTCTTTTAAAAGTCTAGTTGGGATTGGATCCAACAAGCATGTTGTTGATTTAGCCGAGGTGATACGTTTGTACAGCTCTTCCTGTCCTACACCTGTAAAGCTCTGAAAATCAAATTGTGAAGCTTTAGACTGGACTGGATCATGAGATGTTAGAGGTTGAATTTACATTATTTTCTGCCTGATACTATCAATCTTTTCATTGAAGAAGTTCATGAAGTCTTCACTTCTAAGCTGTGATGGGATACTCCCTGCAGGCATCTTAGGATTTGTTAGGCTAGCCACTGTACTAAATAGGAACCTGGGATTGTTTTGGTTTCTTGCTATGAGTTGGCTCAGATGCTCGGCCCTAGCCGCTTTTAGAGCCCGTCTATAGCTGCACATACTACCTTTATACGCGATTCTAAAAACTTCTAATTTAGTTTTTCTCCATTTTCGCTCGTGGTTACGGGTTGCTCTCTTTAGGGCGCGAGTATGACTGTTGTACCATGGTGCAAGTGTTTTATCTCTGACTTTTTTTAATCTGATGGGAGCAACAGTGTCTAATGTACTGGTAAAAATAGTGCCCATGCTGCTAGTCACTTCATCTAGATCGTCTGCACTTAGGGGTCTGATAAGAAATTGGGACAGATCCGGCAGATTACTTGTGAATTTGTCTTTAGTAGTCGGATTAATATTTCTACTGAATTGATAACGTGGGGAGGCACAGCTACGTTGTTCTACAGGTAGAGTATATACTAAGAGATGATGATCTGTGATATCATCACTTTGAGGTAGAATGTCTATATTAGAGACATCTATACCATGGGATATAATTAAATCTAGCGTATGATTAAAGCGATGAGTTGGTCTATTTATATTTTGTTTAACCCCAAAGGAATTTAGCAAATCTATAAATGCGAGTGCTGAAGTGTTGTTAGCATCGTCTACATGAATGTTAAAGTCTCCTACTATCAGCACTTTGTCAGAGTTAACCAATAGGTCTGATAGCAGATGTCCAAACTCTTTAAGAAAATTGACATATGGCCCTGGGGGTCTGTACACGGTGGCCAGAACGAAGTGTTGCAAGGGTTTATTATGTATTTCGCTGAGTGCAACATTAATGATAAGCACTTCAAACGAGTTGAACTTGGGCCTTGTTTTCTGGGTAACAGTGAGAACATCACTGTAGATAGTTGCGACACCACCACCACGACCAGTTTGACGGGGTTCGTGCTTATAGAAATATCCTGACGGAGTAGACTCATTTAAACCAATATATTCATTTGGTCTGAGCCAGGTTTCAGTAAGGCAGAGTGCGTCAAGGCAGCAATCTGAGATAATTTCATTAACAATCAGTGCTTTAGGCGCAAGGGATCTGATGTTGAGAAGCCCAAACTTTAGAGGTATATTGTGATTACTTACTTGGCCTTTTTCTGGTTTTATAGTTATTAGATTGTTAGATTGTGACTATTATGTTTGGAATCTAAGACTCGACTTACCACCAGTCAGATGGTTCGTAGTGTCCTGGAGATGTTGTTTGAGAGGACTGCTGCTCCAGCTCTGCTAGGGTGCAGTCCATCGGTGTGGTAGAGCCTAGGACGCTCCCAGAAAACATTCCAATTATCAACAAAGGGTAATCTCTGTTGCTGACACCAAGATTGTAACCAATTCATTAAAAGCGAACAATCTACTGAACCTCTCATATGAGACCATATGAGATTCTTTGTGATCAAAGAAGTAATTTTCGTGGAGCTGCAAGAGAATTGAAGGAAGCTTTCCAGAATCTTTGTATTGAATTACAAGATAAACTAACAAATCACCAGATTCAATTCAAGTTCAACCCTCCACAAGCTCCTCACTTTGGAGGCTCATGGGAAAGAGAGATTCATTCAGTTAAAACAGCACTGCGAGTGGTACTTGGCAACCAAACAGTATCAGAGGAAGTTTTACAGACAGTTCTGACAGAGGTTGAATTCAAAACCACTTGGTTATGCCTCTTCTAACATTTCAGACCTTGATCCCATCACCCCAAATCTCCTCCATATGGGGTGGCGAGATTCCTCTTTACCCCAGGTGATTTATGCAGACACTAAGATCCTAGGCCGTAGATCTTGGCGTAATAGCCAAGTCCTAGTAGACCAGTTTTGGGCATCCTTTATTCGAAATTATCTACCCAGCCAGCAACTCCAGCAAAAATGGAATAGAGAGAACCCTAATTTAAATGAATCTGCTGTTGTTCTAGTTATTGATTCTCAACTCCCTAGAGCACCATGGTGTATTGGTAGAGTAGCACGCCTTTTACCTAGTCAGGATGGACGTGTCAGAGCAGCTAAGATTACCATTAAAGGAAAAACTTATGTACTTCCAGTTGCCAAGTTAATTCCATTATGTAAAATTGATGAATAGCAAATACATGACTGTATTTGAGGGCGGCTGTTGTGAATTTACTAATTTGTACATTGTACATTTCCCACAATCCCTAGTAAAATACATATGATGCACTACATTACCCATACCCCCATGGGTCAGGGTCTGTAAATAGACCTCATTTCCTTTGTTTGGCCTTTTTTTGTATTGGTGAGGTATGGGTGGTTGAGTGGACACCTAACCAGGTCCTTTGAGTCCAGTTCTAAGGATGCGTTAAGTAAGTTTGGATTGTTAATTGTATGGCTTATAATTGTTTATTTGATTTATTTGGACTGGATTCAATATATTTTTTATTGATAATGTTTGTTGATTATTGTACGAGTTTGATTTCTTCTCTGTATCGTTTATAGTGACTAAAGACCATCATCCTGTACAACTTGTTTATCCTGTTCATTTCATCCTGTTATTCCTGTTCATCCTAACATCTGCCTATTTACATCTTGAGATTTGTATGATGTGATTCCTTAAGCTTCATGTGAACTGTTTAAGACCCAAGTATTCAGTAAATCAAAGTAATAAAAGAAAGCAAAGGACTGCAGTTTCCAGTGTTTTATTCAGACACACCACAAAGTTTCTGCAATTCCCACTAACTCTGGATATTTAACATCTAAGATCCAACACAGTGAACATGAAGGAACATAAAGGAACATAATCAACTTGTAATAGGGACTCTGCTTTTTATAACATACATAATCCTTGATTCCCATAACAGAATAACTGATTATTCCCGGCTTGGATAATTATAATAATATACAGTGTGTAGTGTAATGTAGTGTAATGTATGGTGTTTATTGTAAGTATTTCTGTGGTCTAAATCCACTCTCATCATGTCTCTGTAACAAAGAGAAAGATGGTTGTAAGGGTGGGTGATGTTTATTCAGAGTTCCAGAATTCAGTAATTCAAGTGCTGTAGCACTTAGACGGTAGGATTTTAAATCAATGGTAACGATCAACAGAGCGAGACGTTGACAGACGTTGATGGTCCTTTGCGGGCAGCACGGGTGGTAGAGAATTCTGCCACAGGGATACCTAGGAATGACGACGGAAATACACACCACGGATGCACGGCGACGCCGATGATGGAGATAAACAGAAGACTTCTAAGGAAACACAAGGAGTACAGGTAAGTATTCAACTAAGTAATCCCTTCTACTTGCGTGTCAGAGATTTGATCCACTTTCGACGATACGAGCTCGGAATGTAGCGTGGTGTATGTCTTATAGGTGTGTCTTGATTAACCTCAGGTGGCAATGATTAGAATTCCGGCAATGAGGGGCGTGGTTTCTGATTGGGTTTGGAGCATGGCCCAACTGTAACAGTCTCCTGTGTCAGTCATGGCTTCCTCCAGCAGTGTCCTGTGTGAGGATCAGCTCCAGTGCTCCGTCTGTCTGTATGTGTTCACTGATTCAGTCTCTACTTCATGTGGACACAACTCCTGTTTGACCTGTCTCAAAAAGTTCTGGGGCAGCAGTTCACACTGCCCAAACTGTGTGTAAGCAGGAATTGCCTAAATATCCTGAACTGCACGTGAATACATTCATCTCTGGATTGGCTGCTCCATTTAAGAAGTCAGTTCAGGTAAAATCTTTTAGCTCTTCAAAACCCATCCAATCTCTGGTGCGCTGTTAGATTTGCTGTTAAAATAAATGTGCGACTGTAAAGTCCTGCCTCACCTGTATGACCTCTTACTGCGAGACTCACCTGGAACCTCATCAGAAAGTGTCTTCATTAAAAAAAATAAAAAAAACTGATGGGCCCCTGGATATATATATATATATATATATATATATATATATATATATATATATATATATATATATATATATACTTTCAGCATGATGTTTTGAAATCTTAAAATAAACCAAAAACACTTAATTACACAAACACTTAATTGCTGACTCCTTAATAGCTGCTTATAAGTCATTCCGAACTCTTCAACTTTTGGCTACATAGTACCGATAACTTTCTCCCCTGTTAATTACCCTACCTGTCGGTCACTAACTATCTGTCTGTAGTTCCTCCAGTTGCATCACACAAGCCTCAATATAGAGTAACATCGATTCACCTTGTTCAACTGCAAATTCAAATAGTTTAAATTTTAGCTAGCAAATGCTAATGAACAAACAGCACTGTTAAAATCACGTCACCAACATTTTTTTATTACAAACAACCACACTGCATGAGACTCAACTGGACTGCTGGAGAGAGAGAGAGAAAGAGAGAGACAGAGAAAGAGAGGTTAAATGTCAAGCCCCGCCTACTAAGAACAGTAATACAATAGGTTTACTTAGAAAGAGACAAATCAGTATCTATGTGATCGCTCTCTTGCCATCTCTCTTATATGAATTTTTCCTCTTTCTCAAACTATTGATTTCCAGGACATTGAATATTATTGGAGGGAGTCAGGTAGCTGCTATCAGTATGTGGGATGTCTGCATTAGCAATATTTGAAAACAAATGAAGTTTTTGCTGCTGTGAATAATTTTATTGAGAGAGAAATTTTATTTTATTGAAATCCAATGTGCAATTTAAAGTAAGTTTAATGTCCAATACCCAGAAAGCATCTGTGACAGAACCATACCAGAAAGAAACAGGACCTGCATGCCAGACACTCATGAAAGGAAAGTAAAGGAATACATTGGCAAGAGACAAAGACAAATTTTTAAAACCACATTAATAGTACTTATTTATTGTCCGCTTCTTAGCTTGAAGGAGCCTTTGCCTTAGACTTCTCCTTAGTCTTAGTTCACCCTTGCCTCTCCTCCACCCAATGATAGTTGGCCGATCTCTGTTAGAGCAGCACAGTGATTAAGGGGTTAGCACTTTCACCTCACACTTCCAGAGTCAGGGTTTTAAATCCATGTGATTGTGTGCATGTGTCCATGTTCTTGGTAGAAATTCCCCACCACTGCATTAGAAATTGATGCAGCTAATTGTTTACCCGCTGGCCAAAACAATTAGTTCCATGGTCTCTTTGCAATATATGTCCAAATATGTATTTATAATCAAACTAGTGCTACTCAACAGCTAAGATAGCTGACTGTATTAAATGTCGGCTAGCGTGAATTTGCCCTCAACTAATTCTTATCTACTCCTATTATTGATAGAATTATAGATGGTAAGTGTAGCAGTATATGAATGGTGTATTTAGTTGTGTTTATTTTGGGGGGTTAATCAATGTTAATGTAGTGCCATACAATGTATGGTGTTGTGAAAAGAAAAATTCTCATCAAACAACTTTTAAAATGACAAAGAAAAGCTGGGTAAATATAAAATGCAGTTTATAAATGAGGATTTTATTTATTGTGGGGAAAAAAAGCTGACTGGATCTATGTGAAAAAGTAATTGCCCCTAATCCTAATAACTGATTCTGCTACCCTTTGAAATCAACAACTACAATCAAGCTGTACAATCAAAATCTATAAAGTTTTTAAGCTTTATCTTGGTGTGCACCACAAACACGAGGTGAGATCTTTGAGGAAAAGATGAGTTTTATTGTGAAAATGGGTAAAGTAAGGATTTTAAGAAGGAAGAAAGAAATTGAGGGGAGGTGAGAAGTGTATGATGTAAGTGTGTATGTAGGTTGCAAGAGGTAGCAGCCTCAGTAAAGTAATTTCCCCTAACTGCCATGACTGTTAATTTAAGCTCTTCAGGCATAAAATGTTTCCTGGGTATGTGCTGCATTAGACGTTGATGTATTTTTGCACCATAAACAGAACAAAACCATATTTTTACACGTTTTGAAACACTGATGACCATGTGACATATTGACATTATTATTGTGTGAAACATTCATCACAGAGAAATAGATACAAAAGTATAAATCAAAAATGTACCTCCCAGTGTAAAAGTGTATATATATAGTGTACTGTATATACACTCCCTCAATCTTTCTTTCTCACGTAGTGACCTATGTGTTCTGTAAGAACACAGGAAGTGCTGAGGGTTAGTTTTCACACCTCTCCTCTGTCAGGTAGTCAGGATGGAGGTCAGTCATCTCCCTGTGATGTTCTGTGAGTAAATGTTCTCTCTGTGTCTTCCTTAGAGTGAGTGTTGGGTATAAATTTGTTTAGTCTGATGTCCTGACTGATGATTTTATTGTGTGATTAGGACATCAGTGTCGATCAGTGTATCTATATCTGTTATGAGAAGGGTTAAAATTCATGTGTAACTACTCTCAGATAGTTGATAGTTCAACAGTTCAACAGATAGTACAACAGAATAGAGTACAAGTAGAGCAAGATTACAGGGTTTAAACAATCTATTGAATATAAATTGAAAGAAAATATAGATAAATATAAAGAGACTTTATTGTAATTATAGTGATCCAACAAAAGTTGTTCTTTGCAATAGATAGATAGAGAGACAGACAGGCACATACTTTATCGGTCCTGAAGGAATTTCCAGATATTCAGCAGCAATAGAGACAGTAACACATTGTATATCTTACATATGGTCAATATACACAGGGTACACTCTAAAAAACGCTGAGTTGTTTCTGTAAACACATTGTTGGGTTGTTCATGCTGGGTCAAAATTCTGGGTTATTTCGGGGACTTTAAACACATTGTTGGGTTGGGTAATGCTGGGTCAAATGAGATGTAGTGGGTCATTTACACATGAACACCTGGTTGGGTTATTTTGACCCAACAACTGGTTTATTCTTTATTTCTCCAAACGGCAGCCTGCAAAGTGTTTGAAATATTACTGTTATTGTGTCACCAAGTGTAGTTTTAAGAGTTTTGTAAGCGAAAATGTATGTATGTACAGCTCAAAACATCAATCGTTTATTAAAGACCACGTCTATTTAAAAAGGTGCCCCAACGATTTCGGAGATTTGAGCTCCACACAATCCTGCGGTGCTTCGCGTTTTTGTAGCCGCAAAACACAGCCTCATCTCGGCAGAAACTTCTGAAGACGACCGCTGGCTCTGACGTCACTGCAGTGGTTAAAACAGCGGATTTTTTCATTTTATGTATTTCTAACAGGTAATCTTTGGTATAATATGGTTATGGTATAATAATATCGCGGCTGTGAGAAGCATCCTGTACGCTGCGTTCTATTTGCACTATACCCGGTGTCCTCAAACCCTCGAGTGTGCACTTCCAAGTCAACTCTGCTCTTTTCGTTTTTGGAATTGAGACACGGCATGAGGAACTTTCTGGATTCTTCACTTCTGAAGCGGGGGGCACGAGGCCACTTAATGCTGGCAGGATTTTATGGTAAGTTTATATAAATTTTTACCTAAATTTTAAATGTTGTAGTTGTGGTAAGAGCTCATTTTCATGTTTATTCGCTTTTCCACCTTTTTAGTCGCACTTTAATATGGGGGTGAGGGGAGGTCATGTTTTAATATTCTGTGCCAACAGCCGGCTATAGCGTATTTCATGATAAAAGTGCATTTGTAGCACATACACACACAAAAAAATGTAATCTTAAATGTAATTTTAGGTGAATTACTAGTAATCTTCGCTAAAGCTGTGTGTGTGGAAAGTATCTTGGCATATTTTATAATATTTAATAGGTGTCAGAAGAAGCTATTGGAATATGTTTAATGACAGTCTTAATATGTCTTCTGTTACTGTCTGTTAAAAAAATAAAATAAAAACTGCTTGTGTTATTTTGACGCAGCAGTTGGTTTATTCTTTGGAGAACTTTCTGGATTCTTCACTTCTGACTGGATCATGCTCAGAGTTTTATACTCAGTGTTTTATGGTAAGTTAATGTCAATTTTTACTTTTTTTTCAGTATCTTGTGGTTGGAGCAAGCATATTTTATTGTTTAAAATAAATGCTTTGATATTAAAATTGTGTGGAATTAATAATGTTTTCCCATTCTGTTTTGTTATTCAAAAAATGAGAACGCATCATGGATAAGTTGTAGCCTTAAAACAAGCTTTTTCTTTAAACATATGAAACATTTATTATAAGAATTTGAAAAGATGGAGTGCCATATCCTGTTATCCCTCACATGTAAATTAGTGTCAGAAATATACACTAAATTCATGTTCACGTTATGTATTTTTGTGTATTGAAAAGAGAAAAGATGTTTTGCATTAAATAAATATGTAGCTGTACGTCCTTAACAAAAATGCTCAATGTAAATGTTAGTTATATTACAACACCAAGTGATACTGTATAATCCATAGGTGGACCAACATGATGAGGATGATATCTGCAAAATATGGAGATGACTGGAGCATTGTTCCATGTTTTGTTCCTTGGGGATGAGACAAGAGGGACCTGACAGACCTTTTCCATTGTTGGAGGCAACGCTATTGAAACAGACTCTTTGGTGAAGGCCGTTTTTTTTCTTTTGTCATTGATGTTAAGAAGTGTCTTCTCACCTGGGAGTTTCTCCAGCATACTGTAGATCATATTGATGGACATGAGTACTCATCTCGTGTCATTAAATCTTTGAGGACAACAGTTTTTTTCATTTTTGTTATCATTTTTGTTTTTAATGTCATTTTTGAAGGAAATTAAATAGTGATAGTTAAATAACGGATAGTTAAAATATTAAGATGGGAAATATTTGTGCCATGTGGGCATTATAAGATTTGTATTGAAAACTTCTATCTAAAAAGTTTTTAAACATTGTATTAATTGCAAAAAAATGCAATTCAAATCAGACTTACAGGGGTCTCTTGTTTTTGTTTTACAGAGTGTTTATGTGACAGTACATTTATTTTATATTTAACAAATGGTCAGCTTAAGATTATATGGTTTTGTCTGACATTTTGCTAAAAAAATTTTAATGTTTTTATTCACATTTTCTTATTTTGTGACAATGTATTTACATTATGTGAAGTTCTGTACATTTTGTGTCTTTTTTGAAAATAAAAAAATCAAATGGAATGTGTCAACCTAGCAAGAGTGTTAATTTTACCCACTGGTTGGGTCAAATAAAATAACCCAGCACTTTACCAATTTAACCCACTGGATGGGTCAGATGAACAACCCAGGAATCTGGGTCAAATGGTACAACCCAGCACTTGGGTCAAAACAACTCGCGTTCTGTCCAATAGTGAACCAGCAGCTGGGTTATGGTTGGGTTGTTTTTTAACCCAGCAGTTTTTAGAGTGTAATGTGAGAACTGACCAGAAGTTACTAGTGCAATGCTAAAACAAAAACTTCAAGATATATAAAGAGTATATAAATAAAGATTATAAATCACAAGTAAAAAAAAAAAAAAAAGATAATTGTGTTGCAGCCATTGATGTGCAATTTTATATGTGACAAACTCACAATGCAACAGTGCAATTGTTTGTAGTGGTAAGATATGCAATCGTGAGTAACTGAGCAGACCCTGGATCTAATTAACAGATGAGAGAGTTATGCATGTAATACTGTGATGTAAACAGCAGATGAATCTTAATCTAGATCGCCCAGTCCTGGCTGGGTGACTGTTTGTATTTTCACCGACGGAAATCATGGTTGTGACTAAGTGAAATGTTGTTAGCTGCTGTGGTGAAGACACTGGTGGTGTTTCCTGTGAGCAGAAAAGTTTTAACAAAAAACAATGTTAGCATGAACTAGCAGAGGCAGGTAGAGTAGGCAAAAAATTTACACAATTAAGAGTAGCTGTACTTCAAAATATTATTACTCAAGTAGAAGTAAAAAGTGGTCATCCCAAATATTAAAAGTATTCAGAGTAAATATTAAGTAAGAGTATTCAGTGAAAAGACTACAAGTACTGAGTATCTATCAATCTAAAAATATGTCTATGTGTGTCTGTCTTATATATATCTTATATATATAATATATAAATAAATAAAAAAGCGAGATAAAAATTGCTTCAATTGCAGCACAAGCTTCAGGTCATTCAATGGTGAACCTACTACCACAGGATCTATGCGTGCAGGGTCCTTGAGTTCGATCACAGTCTCCGCTGTAGCTGAATCCTTGGACTTACAACACCCGCCTCGGTAGGATCGATGAGAATGCCCTGTTTAATAAGGTCCGTCTGAAGCATTTGTTTGATGTCACGCTTATTCGTGCTCTGTGGGATCGAAATGCTGTAAAAGTCAGCAAGCAGCAACAGCAGTTATCCTTTCAAACTCTTCCACATAAGGACAAATAACGAACTGGTCGAAATTAAACTTTGTAGCCTTCTCTAAGAAGACCAAACTAAAAACACTCCCCTACCACAAAGACAAATGCACAAAAACACACAAAAGAGTACTGAAACAAATGGTACAGAGCGAGAAAAAGCAATGGACGAGCCCCCAATTCTGTTATGCCCCGGTCTAGGTCAGGCCGTAACAGGAATGAAAAAAAAAAAGGAAAAAGGGGGCAAGACCAAACGTGCATTTGCTTAGTGTTTATTTACAAAAGGGTGAACAAGCAAATCCCCAAAAGGTGGCTGTGAGCTTCAGAAGCTGACAAGGCCAAAACAATAAACAAAATGCCCTCTACCTAGTAGCAAAGTGAAACAACTAACCTGCACCGAAAATAAAGAAAAAGAAATACAAAATTCTTCCATTAATCCCTTGCTAACCACAAACCAGGAGGAAACAGGGTGTAAACAAAATGGCGTTGACTTCCTACTAAGCCACTAATTACAAAACTATATACAAATATATACAAAACGTACTTACAACCGGGCAACCAAAACCAAACAAGAGCATACACAAAAAAGTAGTCGGAAACGTAGCACGAGGTCATACACAATATAAGTTTACAAATGAGCAACAGAAAAACAGTAAGCAAAGACATGGTCTGTAACACTGTGGTCTGAAGGCGTTAAGTAGGCCTCTGGGTCTCTTGAATCCCCAATCATCCGGCAGGAGGCGGGACCAACAAAGGACAGGCAGGGCAGCGACCAATAGATTGCAAGCACACTGAAAAGGTTGGGATCTGCAACAATAAGGGAAGCTACACCCCCTCCCCCATCAGCAGAGACATAGCAGAAACAAAGCATAGCCAGACAGTAAAATACAAATGAACTCAATATCGTAACAACTATTTTGTTTTATGTAGATTGTTTTTTTCCTTTGCCTGAGTCCGTCGTGTGATGTGATCGACTGTATGGTTTTGAACGATGGCAAGCCAGACCCAGTGAATTGTGGAAGATTGCTCCACTCAAGAGGCCAACCCCAGCCCGTTTCATCTGAGGGATTCTTGTGTAGGAAATTTCAAGAAGAGTTCGCACCACACCTGCAAATACCAAAAGCAACCAGGGGGATCTTTGGAGACTTTAATCTTTATTTATTTTTTCTTTCTGAATCTAAATTGAATTGTTATCATCATACAACCATTGTGTTGAGTCACTCGTACATCCATTCCTTCTTTGAGCAATTGTTGATTTATTGTTTATGTATAATAAAGTCAAGCTGTTATTAATTTTATATAAATTGGAGTGTAAATAAAATTAAATAAATAAAGTAAATTAAAATAAAATTAAATAAAACAAGAGTTTCTTGTGAACGCCCTCCATGGTTTGTAGCTGGTGGTTCTTTGAGTGGTTTTCACCACCATCAGAAGGTACCACTCTAGGGGTGGGTCTTTTTAAATCTACTAACACTGGGTGAGGAACAGTCTTTCAAAGCATTTTGTGATGACTATGGTGAGTGCAATGGTTGAAAATTCACAGAGCCCTGTTACAGGGGAGTGCTTTGGCACTGGCACAATGCTAGCAGACTTAAAGCATAGAGGACAGTTATCTGGAGAGAGCTGGTTGGAGGTGCCCCACTGCATGGTGTGATGTCAGTAATCACTTGAATCACTTGCCATGTAAGTCAGGATTGGCTTTGATGATGCTGTAGGTCACAAGGCAGACTTTCCAGTTCATTCACAGCTTGTGATTAGGTAACACTGCCTGAGCCTCCGGGAACAAACTGGACTCCTTTTAATTTAAATTTTAACACATCTCCTGTTGCACTGAACTTCCAGTACACATTATTATGCTGATCATTCTCTACTATTCGTTATCACCCAGATGAGGATGGGTTCCCTGTTGAGTCTGGTTCCTCTCAAGGTTTCTTCCTATTACCATCTCAGGGAGTTTTTCCTTGCCACCGTCGCCCTCGGCTTGCTCATCAGGGACAATTGTGGGAGATTTTTCTCCTACACTAGTTACAGTTGCCTTAATTACAAATGTTACACAAAAACTTTAACTTTAAAAAGAACCAAAGAAAAGACTCCGGACTCCTTGTAGATCTGGATGAAGTAAGGCAGGATTTATTGCAGCAATAAATCCAAGTGAGCCAGCTTAGCAATGCCTAGGTTGTAGTCCCAAGCATGTCCAAAATCTGACTGAAGTGCCTGTGACATAGGCACTTCTTTTATACAGTTTTCAAGGGGAGGAGCGCTCACCTAGCCCCCTCCCCTGTACATTTTTTCCTATTCCTTATCAAATTATTAACCCATTGTAATCCAACTTTTTCCAAGTATTGTCACCCGTTGTAATTACATTTTCTCTTATCTTGTTTGCTTACATCATATACCTCGTCATCTGACTCCATATCTTTTCCCCATTATAGTCTATTTTTCTTTCAAGTAATTTTCCATTATCTTTACACTAAGTTTGTTTATTATTAAAAAATATAGGGGCGGCGCTTATTTTACTATATATTCTTAGTTCTTCCGGGTTACTCTACAGTTCTCGACAGACAGGCCATGGGTAAGCATCTCTCTCATACTCATTTTAATTATTTGTCTTATTTTCCTAATTTGCTGTATTTACGTATTTTATTTTATTGTTATAGCTAAGCGCAACTGCCCAAGCACTGAATACATCCCTTTGGACGATTCGGACAGCCAGGACAGTCCAGAGGATTACACTCCTACTGAACCTGTTGCTGACCGAACCTCAGTGAGTTTTTGCCAAAATAAGTCTGATGGATCATTGACACAATTTCTTCATAAGAACGGTCTTACTTATGCCAGGAAAGATGACTCCGGGCCTGGTCCTTCTAAGAGACCACGTCCGGAGGCACATAGCTCTCCTTTACTTTCCTTCAGGCCCGTGCGACCAGAGTCTAGTACTCCAGCCCAGTCTCTCTTAAGGCCTGTTGGTCTAAGAAGTGTCAGTACTCAGACTGATTTTAAAATGTCTGTTGGCACCCAAACTGATTTTCCTGAAGCGCCTACACCACTTTTGAATCGTGGTATTTCTGTTTTTATTCCTCACACTGATCTTCCCATTAATGTGGTTCTGGGTGAGAGAAGGCTTGATATTTAATTTCTTATGCCTTTTGTTATTTGATGCTTACCCAGGCCCCCTATTTTACTGTACTTTTATATGTTGGGCCTTATACTTTGTATTTTTATTTTATTCACTATGTAGGTGCACATGCCATTTTATTTTGTGCCTACTCTTATTAAACTTATTATTCATTAAGCTGAGTGTGTGTCTTTTGGTTATTTGTCTGTGTCCCTTTAAATTTGACATGTCTGCACATGTATCCAGCCCCTGTTACATCACAGTTAAGATCACCCCATGTCTGAGGAGATTACCTCATGTCTGGGGCTATTGGCATTACATAATGTCTAGGGCTAATATCAGCTGACATTACATCATGTCTAGGGACATCAGGTACTTTTGGATGCTCAGGGTACAAAGATTACATCATCTCTAGGGTCTGTTTGGTACACACTGTCCCCTTAGCATCTCACATCCAAGATGGCTACCTGTCTAGAGTTCGTTTGAGTTCATGCTGCCTGTTCTTGCTACTGTGACATCACACTCTCCTTAGCTCACCTCTGTCTCCTTACCTTACCTCTATGTTCTTCTACTAAGATTAATAGTTTCTATCATATTGTTGCATGCACAAGTATATTTAATTAAAATATGCTCACATATTTCCCCCTCTGTGACTTTTAAGTCATATAAAGAAAAATAAACCAAAGGAAATAGAAAATAATGCTTACACATTATACCAACTTAATACTTAACTTATGAGCCTTACATGTTACTACAGAGAAAGAAATAAACAAAAAAATGGAAATAAACCCTACATATTAAACCTTATTACGAAAAGAAACCTTACTTAACCTTAAACTATGCATGCAAAAATTACTAAATCAAATTTAATCCATTAACTCAAAGGAAACTTACTAAATCAATGAACTGAATCTTAAAAACTCACATATTACCCCCTCACCAGACATCAGTCTAAGAGAGGTAAGTAAAAGGTGAGTAAACTTACCATAAACGAGTTTATGAGAGTACAATAAGCATGCAATTGGTTAGATACGAAGAGTCCAGAGGTGGGCGAAAAAACCTTCCGTATAGCCAATTTAGAAGGAAAAATTCCCACCTTGCCAGCTTTTTTATGCTCAATAGTGCTTTCACCACCAGGACTCGACTTCTGTACAATACATATATGACAAAGACATTTGAAACCATTAAAGCCATTTAAGCACTCCGTTAGGGTCCCTGTAAATCAAGGAGAGCGTGTCAAGACTTTCAGTCCCTTCTTCAGTCCATGCCTTGCGATCCTCTTCAGTAAATTCGATTACGTGCAGGGCCTTACAGCTCATCAGCTGTGATAGTGGAATTCGGTTTATCCTGCCCGTCTCCTGACGTAAAAAGTCTAGCCAGACTTCATCAGCGTTCGGAAAAGCTTCAAGCGCACGTTGCAAAGTGGTTGGTGTATTTGTCCATAAAATGTCATCTCCCAACATCAATTTAGTTATGGTCTTTTCTGCTGCCATGTATAAATCGTCAAATTCAATTACCCCACAGATATCATATCCAACCCAATTCTCTTCGATCCCAATACCTCTATAGAGGCCTAGCTTCAGATGTCTTCCAAGCTGATATGAAGTAGTTACCAGACGAAGTCCTCTGCTTATGTCCAGGTTGAACGTTTCCTGTCTCATTGACTTGATCCATTTGAAGTCTCTTGTCAAGACGTTGGCCATCGCGATGAACTTCTTAGTCCCCATCGGACGGTGTGGGAACCAGTCAACCAGATCATGTCTTAGGTCTGCCCATCTTCTTGTTGGGGTCTGTTCCAGAACCTCCCTCCATGCATTACGGCAGACTGTACAAGAAACTATCCATCGTGGGTCAGGTACCGGTTCCATCCTGCATACATACGTGTATAACAGAGACAGGACAAAAATACAACAAAAACACACAAAATATATGTCTTCTTCTAATACTACTTTTTTTTTTTTGTTTGTTTGTTTGTTTGATTAACATACTATGCTAAATAAACTCAGTATACATGTGAGTAATAAATATACAGTCATTTTGTCCATCATGTAGCAGCGGTAATCTTTTGTGTTCACTTCATTTCCACGTAAATGGAGTCTGCCTCCCAGTCGTCATCTGGTGGTGTTTGTTCGTGATATTCCACAGTCATTGTATATTGTCCCACCATTCTTTGAATGCTTGCTTTCGCCAGGGGGATAACGCAACATGACAGTATGAGCAGAGTTCCCAGTACTATCAAAATAATTGTCCCTAGTTTCACAAGTAGTCCATACCAATTTGAAGGATTCAGCCAATCAAACCAGGAAGTCCATGCATTATTCCTCTGTACGTCTTGAATGATTTTAACATTTTCGTCTCTCATGTCCCTCATGGCTCTCAACAGCTTAGTTATATTACCATCTGGGCCTGTGTGTCTTGGAATGTATGTACAACATTCTTCTCCAATTAAGGCACATACTCCTCGTTGAGGTGCCAGCATCGTATCCAGGGCGAATCTATTCTGTGTAGTCATTAATGTATTTCTATCCAATTGTTCCTGAACCAGTCCTAAGACTCCTAAAGTGTGATTCCAAAATCTTTGTTGATTGTAATAAAGTTGGTTGATCCACCTTGCATTTTTCGAGATTTGAACCCATGGCAAGAAGATTGTTGTGAATGCTCCTCCTACCCTGTTTATAGCCTCAGGCTCAGTTGGTACACCAACTGGAATACCATCCCAGGTCACTGATAGTCCTCCATCTCTATCAAACTCTTTCCATTCCGATATTTCCTTTCCAATCATTTTCACAAACTTGTCTTCCCGTCTGTGTTTCTTACTATATAGTCCTACTACAATCAAATCTCCTTCTAATAGTACTGGAGCACAACACTCACCCCAGTTATTTGGTAAGTTTTGTCTAACTGTCGTTCCTCCACAGTACCAGAATATGTCTGCCAGTGGTGTTGTTCCAGCGCTTAAATCTGGTTGTTGTACTTTTACTATCTCACTGCATGTCTGACTATCTGTTTTATTGTCGCATATCTGGCGCATTTCTATGAAGAATCCTGCTGCTGGCTGTGTTTCATTGCAACTTGGTGATAGATCTCCCATGTCAATGCTTCCATTTGAGTAGATGCATAAAGGATAGCGTTGCTGTGTAGGTGTTATTTCTCTTTGTACAGCATCTATTGTTCCTACAGGTTGATATGAACATTTGCTTATGTTTTGCATCCATTCAGGGCCATATCGTATAGCAGCTGAATGTAAAAGACAGCTAATAGGGCACAATTGTTCACTGTATGTTGGATTGTCTATACATTTTCTCGTTCCATGTGTTATCACCACACGTGGTGGTCTATTGCTTCTATCATGACACACAATGCAGTCTCGCGTGGTTACGGATTCAGCTGTAAATTTCAACCATTGGAAGAACATGTCATTCTTCCATGTCTGGTCAGATTTTGCTTGATTTTTGGGTAATTTCTTTGTTATCTGCGGAATTATTGTTACATATTTTATTGATTCAATATTTGATATATTGGGCTGGTCGGGCGCTTTTGCATAGCATCCCTTCCATCCTGCAAGTGAAACACATACTCCTCTAATTTCGCCGTCTATTGAATTCTCAAATGCGCACCAACCATTGGATCTTGGTATAGCTTCTATTAGTTTATCTAATGCTGCCATCTGTGTTTTATTCCAATATGCCTTTTTTCTCATTTCTATGTAGATGCGCACTCTTTCTTCTGGGGGTTGTGTTTTATCAACCTCTATTTGGTAGGTTGCTTCCCAAAATCCTGTTCTTTCCCCACTGTCTAATCCAGCTGCTATTCTAGCTCTAGTTATGGTAGCTAATGCACAACGTATTTGTCTCTCTTCATTAGTCCATTTCGATTGGTTTCTCTCGTTCTTAGTAGCACCACTGTTAATTAGACCAATCATGAAGAAGATTCCTATACCCATAGACCTCCTTCGTTTCAGGAGGCAATAAGAGGGTGGTTTCTCCATTTGGATCACAACGGTGACACGTCGGACTATGGCCAAATAACCTACACAATATTTTTCTTGGGGGGTTTTTCGTTGGGTATGTTCTTTCAACTGTAGTTGGTTTAAATAATTTAATCACTATCTGAGCCAGTGTTAACTTCTAACTGATTTAATCACTATCCGAGTATTCTACAACTCTAGGTGCGGGATCTTCTTCTGACTGTCTACGTGCTGTTTCAATTCTGGCACGTCTATGCTCTCGCTGTCTAACTTGGGCTCTTGTTCTAAGAGACGGTCCTCCTTGTTCTGCTTCTACTTCTTCTTCTTCAAGCTCTGCTTCCCAATCTTGTATATCTTCTTGGGGCCACTCCGGCCAGTACCCTTGTTCTCCTTCTTGTTCTGCTTGTTCTTCTACCCACGGTAACCTTTCAGTATACCCATAAGGATCTGGTGCTTGTTGCCTGGGTCTTGTGTCACTCTCCTGGGAACCTGATTGCAAACCTGAAGGTCCTGCTCGTGGAGACTCTTCAGCATCTTCCTGAGGTTCCCTTTCCCTTACCTGGTCTGGGTTTGGGGCCTTGCAGCAATGATTTAAATGGTACCATACATCTTTACCTTGGACTTTTACTGCAGTTGGGGTTGCCAACACCACCTTGTATGGTCCTTCCCTTCTAGCTTCGTTCCACCTTCTTTTGAATACTCGAATAAACACCCAGTCACCGGGTAGCACAGTTCTCTCCTCTATGTCCTCTTCCTCAGCGTCATCAGCTGGATCAGCTACCCTCAGTCTGGTGTTGTCATGTATTGTGGCTCCCTTAACCTGTTGAAAAATAACTTCAGAAAAGTATTTCAGAAAAGTGCTTCACATAGTGATCAAGTTCACTCTGTAGTTGTTCAAGTGTGGGGCCTTTATAGGGCCCTCGAACAAAGGATGTAAGCATAGGTCTGCCAGTAAGCATTTCGAGTGGAGTTAGATGTGTGTTGCGGTTAGTTTGCGATCAAAACTAACTTCTTAGTCCCCATCGGATGGTGTGGGAACCAGTCAACCAGATCATGTCTTAGGTCTGC
The DNA here is from genome assembly GCA_013621035.1 of Clarias magur. NCBI lineage: Eukaryota > Metazoa > Chordata > Actinopteri > Siluriformes > Clariidae > Clarias > Clarias magur. Next base: position 7,247 of record QNUK01001260.1, on the reverse strand, counting down.
CCATCTTCTTGTTGGGGTCTGTTCCAGAACCTCCCTCCATGCATTACGGCAGACTGTACAAGAAACTATCCATCGTGGGTTAGGTACCGGTTCCATCCTGCATACATACGTGTATAACAGAGACAGGACAAAAATACAACAAAAACACACAAAACATATGTCTTCTTCTAATACTACTTTTTTTCAAAACATTAAGTTTGTTTGATTAATATACTATGCTAAATAAACTCAGTGTACATGTGAGTAATAAATATACAGTCATTTTGTCCATCATGTAGCAGCGGTAATATTTTGTGTTCACTTCATTTCCACGTAAATGGAGTCTGCCTCCCAGTCTTCATCTGGTGGTGTTCGTTCATGATATTCCACAGTCATTGTATATTGTCCCACCATTCTTTGAATGCATCCTTTCGCCAAGGGGATAACACAACATGACAGTATGAGCAGAGTTCCCAGTACTATCAAAATAATTGTCCCTAGTTTCACAAGTAGTCCTTACCAATTTGAAGGATTCAGCCAATCAAACCAGGAAGTCCATGCATTATTCCTCTGTACGTCTTGAATGATTTTAACATTTTTGTCTCTCATGTCCCTCATGGCTCTCAAAAGCTTAGTTATGTTACCATCTGGGCCTGTGTGTCTTGGAATGTATGTACGACATTTTTCTCCAATTAAGGCACATACTCCTCGTTGAGGTGCCAGCATCGTATCCAGGGCGAATCTATTCTGTGTAGTCATTAATATATTTCTATCCAATTGTTCCTGAACCAGTCCTAAGACTCCTAAAGTGTGATTCCAAAATCTTTGTTGATTGTAATAAAGTTGGTTGATCCACCTTGCATTTTTCGAGATTTGAACCCATGGCAAGAAGATTGTCGTGAATGCTCCTCCTACCCTGTTTATAGCCTCATGCTCAGTTGGTACACCAACTGGAATACCATCCCAGGTCACTGATAGTCCTCCATCTCTATCAAACTCTTTCCATGCCGATATTTCCTTTCCAATCATTTTCACAAACTTGTCTTCCCGTCTGTGTTTCTTACTATATAGTCCTACTACAATCAAATCTCCTTCTAATAGTACTGGAGCACAACAACCACCCCAGTTATTTGGTAAGTTTTGTCTAACTGTCGTTCCTCCACAGTACCAGAATATGTCTGCCAGTGGTGTTGTTCCAGCGCTTAAATCTGGTTGTTGTACTTTTACTATCTCACTGCATGTCTGACTATCTGTTTTATTGTCGCATATCTGGTGCATTTCTATGAAGAATCCTGCTGCTGGCTGTGTTTCATTGCAACTTGGTGATAGATCTCCCATGTCAATGCTTCCATTTGAGTAGATGCATAAAGGATAGCGTTGCTGTGTAGGTGTTATTTCTCTTTGTACAGCATCTAATGTTCCTACAGGTTGATATGAACATTTGCTTATGTTTTGCATCCATTCAGGGCCATATCGTATAGCAGCTGAATGTAAAAGACAGCTAATAGGGCACAATTGTTCACTGTATGTTGGATTGTCTATACATTTTCTCGTTCCATGTGTTATCACCACACGTGGGGGTCTATTGCTTCTATCATGACACACAATGCAGTGACAACACCAGACTGAGGGTAGCTGATCCAGCTGATGACGCTGAGGAAGAGGACATAGAGGAGAGATCTCATACCCATCAAGGCTAATGGCAAAGCTTGAAACCAATTCATACCTGTTTCTGCACATATTTTAGCCAATTTCATTTTCAGAGTTCCATTTGCTCTCTCTACCATCCCCTGAGATTGGGGGTGGTACACACATCCAAACCTGTGCTTGATGTTCAACCACTGAGTCACTTTCTGTACTATCTTGTTTGTGAAGTGTTTCCCATTGTCTGAACTGATTGTGTCTGGGATTCCAAATCTTGGTATCACTTCCCTACACAGGAATTTTGCTACTGCCATTGCATCTTCCTTAGCTGTTGCTACAGCTTCTACCCATCTGCTAAATCTATCCACAATCACTAGGATGTATCGCTTCCCTTGTATCCTGGGTTCCCCCATGTCCACATAGTCGAACATTATATGCCTAAATGGCCCATCTGGCTCTGGAATATGTCCTATTGGTGACGTGAAGTGTTTTCTAAGGTTGTATCTAGAGCAAATGTCACAAAACTGTGACAGTTTTTGATGGGCCATAGGTCCTAGATAAGGTGACCACCATGTCTTTTGGATTCTTCTTATTACTTCTCCTCTTGCTACGTGATCGTTACCATGAGCTTGCTTTATCAAGGTTATGAGAAAACTTTGTGGAGCTACAAAACGCCCATCTGCACTTCGCCACACGTTAGTATCATTATCTTTTGTTGCTCCTCTTGCTAACCATTTTCGAATCTCTTCACCTGATGCTGCTCCCAGCATGTCTGCTAGTGAGGATAAGTCTGGTGCTGGGGGTGCGTAATCTTCTGGTATAAGTACTAATCTTTCTTCAGATTCTGGACTTGAGCTTGAGCTTGAAGTTGAGCTTGAACTTGAGCTTGAGCTTGAGCCTGAACTTGTGTTTGAACTTGAGCTTGAGCTTGAACTCGAGCTTGAGCTTGAACTCGAACTTGGCCCTTCATCAGGGTTAATACTTGACTCTGGTGAACTTGGTTCATTGTCTGTTTGTGCTGCGGATTCTGGCATCATGTTTGCCTGATTTACTGCTGCTTTCTTAGCTGCTTCATCTGCTACTTCATTTCCGTCACTAACAAATGTACCATCTTTCTTATGTGCTGCGCATTTTACTATAGCTAATCTGGATGGTAGTTTGATTGCACCTAGCAAATCTGAAATTGCTTCTCCATGTACTACTGGTGTTCCGTCTGCTCTTTTGTAACCTCTTTGTGCCCATATGGGGCAATACAAATGGCATATTCCATATGCATATGCTGAGTCAGTGTATATTGTACATGCTTTTTCTTCTGCTAGTTTACAAGCGCCTGTCAAAGCGATTAACTCAGCCAGCTGGGCTGAACAGGGTTGTGGCACATGTTCAGCTTGTACTACTTTGAAGGCTTTCCCATCTATGTCTGGTGTTACTATTGCATAGCTTGCTTTATTGCTATCCCCATCTCTAAAGCATGACCCATCTACAAAGAATATACAATCTGGGTGTGACAGAGGTTGATTCTCTAAATCTTGTCGTGTCTTTAGATGTTCTGCTGACACAAGATGACAATTGTGTGGATCTCCCTCTGCTGGGGTCATCATACGATCTGCTGGATTTACTGTCTGACACCTTCGTATGGTCAATTCAGGTGCAGAGAGTATTACATCATATCCTGTTCTTCTAGCATTTGTAATTACAAATGATGGGCTAGTTAGGAGTGCATGCAATGCGTGGGTGGTGTACATCACAACAGGATGTCCCATAGTAATTGATGAGGCTTTTTGATAAGCAAAGGCGGCAGCTGCCACACCTCAGTAGCAGGGTGGCATGCCTTTCTCAATATTATCGAGTGCTGTACTATAATAAGCAATTGGTTTCTTACTAGGCCCTCCACGCTCTGAGACATACAAATGGAATGGCTTATTATACTCTGGACTAGCAAGTGCTGGTGCTGTACAGAGTTCTCTTTTTAGCTGCTCAAACGCTTCTAGTGCTTCAGGTGTCCATTCAAACACTGCACTATTCTTTGTTTGTCCAGCTACTTTTACTATTGCCGTCAAGGGTGCTGTTTTTAGTGCAAAGTCACAAATCCAGTCTCTACTAAATCCTACCATGCCTAGAAAAAATAGCATCTCCTTAACAGTTCGTGGTTTAGGAGCTTTCATTATTGCTTCTATGTGTTCAGGAGATATATGCCTAGATGTTCCTTCCAACACTCTGCCTAGATATTCTACCTTCTCTTTACAGAATTGCAACTTTTCTCTGCTAACTTTATGTCCATTCTCAGCTAGTACTGTCAAAACTCTTAACGAATCTGTTTCGCATTGTATCAGTAGGTCATCGCAGTACTGAATCATAGTACTTTCGATATTTAACGAGGCTAGATCTTGAGTTAGTACTCGATTAAATATTGACGGACTTTCACAGTATCCCTGTGGTAAACGATTGTAAGTCAGTTGTCGTCCTTCATATGTAAAGGCAAACAAGTATTGTGATGCTGGATGTAGTGGAATGCTAAAAAATGCTGAACATAAGTCTATGACAGTGTACCATTGTGTATCGTCTGGTATATTGGACAACAATGTGTGTGGATCATACACTATAGGCAATTCTGCTTCTACAATTTGATTTATAGCACGTAAATCATGCACAAGTCTCCATTTATCTGAGTTGGGCTTCCTGACAGGAAATATAGGAGTGTTACACGGACTTTTAGTAGGAGTTAATACTCCAGCTTCCAATAAGCCATCTATAGTAGGTTTAATCCCTGCTACAGCTTGAGGTGTCAATGGATATTGCCTTTGGTAAGGCAATGTTGCATTTGGTCTTATTTTTATTAAGGCTTGTCCTCCAGACTTAACTAATCCTACATCTGTTGAATGTCTTGTCCATAATTTTTCTGGAATTGTTTTCAGCAGTTCCTCCTCTAATGCAGATTCCTTTTCATCTATCTGCTCTACCATCTTAACTGACATTTGTGTGTGCGATGACAACGGAGTGTTACACATCCCCCTCTGAGGGTGTGTTGACAACGTCATGTTCCCGTCTATTTCTGTGTGTGTTGCCCTCACTCTTTCTATTCCTGAAAAATTTATTTTCAAAAACTTTTGGTCTTGTGAAATGTGTACAGAAGGATTAGGGGTTTGTTCCCACTTAGTCACTTCAGCCGCTTGTTTGACCATCAATCCTAGCTCTTTGGATTGTGCTTTTTCCCCCACCAGTAAGGAGATGTGGGGTGCTGTGTTTGGTACTTGATGCCAGTGTTCTATTTGTTCAGTCAGATGTACACTGATGGCTGCTCCTGGAGCTCCTACGAATATATCTCCTAGTATCACATCAGAGACTGTGTTCTCCATTACGTCTGACCATAATTGTGCATATTCTTCATCTTGGCTTCCTTGGTCATAGTGCATGGTACAGTGCAATGGCAAAGTCGCTTTTTTACAATCTGGTCGTCGTTGTAGGATCCATTCTTCCCATAAGTTCTGTGCATGTTGAGCTCCCTTGCCTGTGCACAACAGCCAATATACTGTATCCAAGTAATTGGGTTTTTTGGCAATCTGTAAGAACTGTCCTATTGTTACATACAGTCCTTTAGCATTGCAGTGAATTTTTGCTTTAAGTTTGCACAACAAATCTCTTCCCAGTAAATTAACTGGAGTAGTTGGTGAGAATAATAAAGGTGCTGCTACAGTGGTGTCTTCTAAAGTTATTATTTGTGGCTCCGTAAAATGCAATACCTGTGATTGTCCCGAGAAGCCTGTGTTTTTTATCGTATTGCTTGAGAGAGGGAGCTTGGAGCCTTCACGTCCTATACATGAATAAGTAGCACCTGTGTCAATCATAAATGGAATTGGTTGTGAATTTTTTATAGACACCATCACATTTGGTTCTTGTTGTGGATGCAGTGTTGAGACGTACTGCATCTGCTCCCCCTCTGGCTCCTCTGGGCCTCGTCAATTCCAATTTTGGGTGGGTCCCATCCAGGGACCTGCCCACTGATTTTGGGGTTGTCCTTGAGTCCATGTTCCAGCAGGTTGTCTTGGACCAGGAGGTCCCACATTCCCTTGCAGTGCTTGTCCTGCTCCATATGATCCTTGAGGTTGTGGTCCATTTTGCATTCCCCAAGTCATTTGTGGACAGTTTCTTCTAATATGTCCTACTCCTCCGCATTGCCAGCACTGATTCGGGCCCATTTGCCCTGGGGCATTCATTCTAAATTGCTGTCTTCTTGGTTGCTGTTGGAATGGTCCCCTTTGTCCCCTGCCTCCAATAGGCCCGGGGCCCTGTCTTTGCCACCTCATGGGTTGATTTTGTCCTTGCTGGTTTCCAGGTTGCGCATATGTTGGAGGGGCTTGGGTCACTGTTGGTTGTTGTATTTGTGGCACTGGTTGCTGCATTTGCTGTGCTTGTCCAGTAGGGGGCAGTGTTGTCTGATTTTCAGGCACCATTACTGCTGCTTGGACTTTTCCTTTTTCTTTTTCCTTTTTTTTTGCAGCTGCAAATTCCCCTAGCTGTATTTTGTGTAACTGGGTTGCAATTGACTCAGCAGCTTCCTTGGCCTCTTTTTTCTTTTTTCTGTATTGTTCCACATAATGTACAAAGTGTATTCAGTCCCACGACACCTTCTAGGGCTGTCTGGACTTCTTGAGGCATGCATTTTTTCAGCATCATTCGGAACAGGCTCTTACTTGTGTCTGTTTGATCCCAGGAACCTCCAGTTTCTTGTCTCCACTTGGTCTGGAAATCATTGATGAATTTGACAACGTTCTCATCTTCTTTCAGTGTTACTGTCACGTTTCTGGGTGCGAGGCATAAACGCAAGAGGATCCTGGTGGTTCAGGGAAACGATGATTTTTATTTAAACATAAACTTAGGGAAAACACTACAAACAAAACAGATATACTTTAAATAAAACGAAACCAAAACACGAATAAAGACGAGACATACACTTTAAACTTATTGTAACAAATGCAAGACAAAAACTAGAACTCAAACACACCTTTTATAATGAAATTAATGATCAACTCGGATCAGGTGCGCGCCCACGTGACCTGACCGAGTTGAGAACTGGGAAATGAAGTAAATAACTGAAACTTAAAAGAACTACACAAAAATGTCTTAGGGCGCTTTGGCGCCCTCTAGGGGTTATCCCTGACATAACCCCCCCTCAAAGGGCGCAACTCCGGGGCGCCACAGGAGGTCCAGGGCATCCCCCCCAGGGTCCAATGTCCGCCCCTCTCACCCTGAGGCTGGCACCTAAGTCCTGTGGGCCAGGTGGCTTGATGCCCCTGTTGATGCACATTGTCAATGCACATTGCACATATATGCACATATGCACTTTTTGCACACTGCAAGGACTTCTTTTCACACCCCCCCTCATCTCATTAAAACACTACCTCAAGTTTCTCACAGACTATAGTCGTAATATATTACATAACATCATTCTTCAGATTTTATATATATATATATATATATTGTAACTTTGTTGGAATCTGTTTTATAGGTTCCTTTTGTAAAAATATTTAAGGTCACGGAGCGGTCGTATAAGCATTTCACTGCATATCGTACTGTGTATGACTGTGTATGTGACAAATAGAATTTGAATTTGAATTTGGTTTGTG
>QNUK01000126.1:1685000-1715500 GCA_013621035.1 Clarias magur | reverse complement strand
GTGTGTGTGTGTAGTGAGTGTGTGTGTGTGTGTGTAGTGAGTGTGTGTGTGTAGTGAGTGTGTGTGTGTGTAGTGAGTGTGTGTGTGTAGTGAGTGTGTGTGTGTGTGTGTGTAGTGAGTGTGTAGTGAGTGTGTGTGTGTAGTGAGTGTGTGTAGTGAGTGTGTGTGTGTAGTGAGTGTGTGTGTGTGTAGTGAGTGTGTGTGTGTGTGTAGTGAGTGTGTGTGTGTGTGTGTGTGTGTGTGTGTGTGTGTGTGTGTGTGTGTGTGTGTGTGTGTGAAAGTGTGTGTGAGTGTTCATGAGTGTGAGTGTGTGATGAGTGTGGCCAATATGAGTGTAGTGAAGAGTAAAGTGTAGTGAAGTGTGAAAATTAATGTACGCATGATGTGTGTGAAGTGTGTGTGATGTGTGTGAGTGTGTGAAGTGTGTGTGTGGCAAATTAATGTGGTAATGTAGTGTGTGTATGAGTGTGTGTAGTGTGTGTGAAAGTGTGTGTGAGTGGCCAATGTGTGAGTGTGTGGCAGAGTGTGTGGCGAGTGTGTGTGGCGTATTAATGTCGCAGTGGTAGCGTGTGTGTATGCAGTGGCGTGATAATGTCTGAGAAATGGCGTGTATGTTATAGTGGCGTGTGTCTTGAAATGGCGTGTGTAATGCGAGTGGCGTGTGTCGCAATGGCGTGTATGCGAAATGATGCGTGTCAATGCGCAATGTGAAGCGTGTATTAATGCAGTGGCGTGTCTGCAGTGGCGTGTAATGTGTGTGCGAGTGAGCGTGTGTGCGAGTGAGCGTGTGTGCGAGTGAGCGTGTGTGCGAGTGAGCGTGTGTGCGAGTGAGCGTGTGTGCGAGTGAGCGTGTGTGCGAGTGAGCGTGTGTGCGAGTGAGCGTGTGTGTGTGTGAGCGTGTGAGGTGGACTAGGAAGTGAGCTGTTACACACGTTTGTAAATCTGTTCTGGCGTTCACACACACACACTCTCTCTCACACACACACGTATGTGTAATGCTCAAAGTTAATCTGATAAACACTCTTGGATCCTGTTTTAAACTGTGTGTCAAGTTTGGACTTTAACTTTTTGCATTGAAGCATTGGTGTGTGAGAGAGAGAGAGATAGTGCTGGATTATTTATTATGTTGTATAAAAGTCAATATTTCAGTTATTTGGGTATTTTCCTGGCGAGCCCAAACCACACGTAAGCTCAGGAGTAAAGTCACCTGTCCGAGCTGGTGTGTGTGCGCGCGCGCGTGTGTACGTACCCCTACTCGCTTCATTACGAAACCTGAGTGGTGTGTGTTGAGTGGAGTGGAGCTCATGTCAAGGGAGGGCACAAACTTTATAGCGGTGTACTTGGAGATCCACAAATCTGTATTTTTATTTAAGGACGTGTGTGTGACTGTCTAAAACCCGCTCCAGAAATCTCCAGTTAGAGGTCACATGACTTTAATGCTGCTGTGTGATTGGCTAACTCCGCCTGTTTTTAGGTGACCACAAAGGGAACCACTCTGAACCCTAACGCCAAGGTGTGGCAGGAGGCGTCGGCTCCTCTTTCCCAGAGCAGCGAGGAGGCCACAGGGACTCCTGATTGGCCGCAGGGAGACCACTCCCCCTCCGAACACCTGGGCGGTAAGACACCTGCTGCTCATGTACACATTTACACGTGATCACGCTGTCAGGTTAATGTGGTGATCTTTAGAAGAAAATGGTTTGATTGTAATTTCTTACGTTATTAATGATGCATTATTGTGTCACCTTGCTCTGATTGATTGGTCACCGTGCATGTTTAGTGCATGAAGCTCCACCCACCAGCCGTACCTGTTAGCAGGTGGAACTGTTTGAATTCCTCAATGTTCCAGAACACTAATGGAAACACTGTTTCTCTCTGCAGCATGTAAAGACGACAGTGCTGTGTGTGGAGACTCCGCCCCCCACATAGACCCCGCCCTGCTGAACAGACTCGATCTGGAAAACCTGGAGTACCCGGCGTACCAACCCGGTCTGTGTTTAACACACACCTTACACATGCAAACAGCTTACTTATACAGTGGAACCTCGGATTGCGAGTAATGCGGTTTGCGAGTGTTCCGCAAGACATGCAAAGATTTTTTATAAATTATGACTTGGAGAAAATGAACGAAAGTCTTGGTTTACGAGTACTGAGTATCACAAGACACCATGTCACAAACGCACACATTAATGGAAATACTGCTCTGTCTCGATTCTCTTTAAAAATAAAGTGCATGTTAATTCGTTTGGTTTGTTACTTTTATATTTTGTATTAATTATTTTATTTTTAATTTTTTTGGGACTGTGGAACGAATAATTTGAGTTTTCATTATTTCTTATGGGGAAATACAATTTGGTTTAAGAGTGTTTTGAGTATGCAAACATGCTTCCAGAACGAATTATGTTCGTAATCCAAGGTTCCAGTGTACACTTCATGTAACTGTGGACCACACACACTGCAACTGTGTCATTATAAATGTGTGTGTGTGTAGTGGAGGAAGAGATGTCTGAGGAGAGTCTGAGGGAGTCCCTTAAGAAGCAGCTGGAGTTCTGCTTTTCCAGGTAACTCTCTCTCACACACACACAGGATCCTCACACAAGTAGAAGCAGTGTAGCGCTCCCTACTGGAGTCAGTTATACTGCAATAAGACACCGCAATATCTAACCGTCTGAAGATTTAACAGGAACACCTCCGTAATGTGAGTCTTGTGTGTTTAGAGAGAACCTGTCGAAGGACCTGTACCTGATCTCGCAGATGGACAGTGATCAGTTCGTCCCCGTCTGGACCGTCGCCAACATGGATGCCGTGAAGCTCCTGACCTCTGACCTCGACCTGGTGGTGGAGGTGCTGAGAGGTGCGCACCACTGTCTCGCTTCACTTCCTGTTTTTTTACATTCACATACTGTAGATCACACCTGCATCAGTGCTCAGACTCCGCCCCATGTAACACCCCTTCTCCCCCACACAGCGTCTCCCCTGGTCCAGGTGGACGAGAAAGGCGAGAAGGTTCGGCCCAATCACAAGCGCTGCATCATCATCCTCAGAGAGGTTCCTGAGAGCACACCTGTGCAGGTGTGAGCACACACACACACACACACACACTGAGCAGACTTAAGGCACACGCTTCTGTTATCACCAGTCTATGGCTTTAGATGTTGTTTCATGCCGTGTGTGTGTTACAGGAGGTGGAGGCTCTGTTTAAGAGTGAGAAGTGTCCTCAGGTCATCAGTGTGGAATTCGCTCACAATAACAACTGGTACATCACCTTCAAGTCTGATACTGACGCTCAACAGGTATAACAGACACACACACACACACACTAGACTGACTGTGGTCTGCCTGTTGTGTAACCCCTGTGCTCCCGGTGTCCTCGCAGGCTTACAGGTATTTGCGGGAGGAAGTGAAGACGTTTCAGGACAAACCCATAATGGTGAGTTCAGATCAGTGTTTAAAATGAGTGGGGGAGGGGCCGGGAGGGCACTTTAGGGGTGAATAAGTGACCACTGGTGGTGGTGATAATTTTGTCCCTGCACACATGGACTAGCAGCTGTCCTATCACCATAGCAACCAAAGAGGAACAGCTGTGTTGTGGACTGAGATTGTATCCCTGCCCCACCCTCTTTTTTTCCTTAATAGGAAATTTAACATTTGTTACTTTTTTTAACAAGCATTTCAAGTTGGTTAAGACGGCAAACGTTACTTAACTGCACCTTTAGCGGCGGGAGCTGCTTTCTCTTCTGAGTGTATTAGCAGTTGGTGCCATATCGCCACCTTCTGGCCTGGAGTGTGAAGTAGAAGCTTGTGGAGAGAAAAAAGATTTTATGCAAGACCTGATATTTGTTTAAATAAGCACCGCTTGTGAGACGTCAGTGCTGTTCAGTCGCATCGAGACTCGCGCTGCATGAAAATCACACAGATTACCCATGATTCAGTGCTGTTGACACTGAGAGACAGTTTGTTACCCCTGCTTGGTGTAAAGGTGGTGTTGGTTATTGTGGGGGTGTTTTTGCCCTGGTGTTCCTGCCCCAGTGATGATCAGTATCGCGCTTGGAAGGATCCAGACCCACTGCTGCTGGGGGGGGGGGGGGGGTTTCCCTCTCTCTCTCTACCTCTCTCTCCCCCCCTCTCTCTCTCTACCTCTCTCTCTCTACCTCTCTCTCCCTCCCCCTCAATGCAGTCGGTTCTGCCCTAATGACCGTGAGATTATGAGATCTGAGGGGGAACAGGGCAGAAACACATCACCATCCACACACACCTCCTTGTATAACTTGTGTAATAATGACCTTTCTGTGATCTTCCTTCCCTCTACTCCCCCCTCCCCTCCCCCCAGGCTCGTATTAAGGCCATAAGCACACACTTTGCTAAGACCGGTTACGGCGGTGTGGATTCGGGCGTGTACGCTGGGGGCGCTCCGTCTCAGTACGCGTCTCCGCTCTACCTGCAGCAGATGTTTCAGCCTCAGCAGTACCCGCTCTACAGCCTCCTCCCCCCCTCCTGGAGCACGTCGCCTGCACCGTACTTCGAGACGCCGCTGGTAAGGGAACGGGTGTGTGACAGTCATTGTCGTCATGGTAACTACAGTGGGTGGTAGTGGGTTACATCGGTCACTAGATGACCTCCTAAACACCAGACGGGTAATGGAGTGTGACCCGAGCGGCCAAGTTTGATTTCAACAGTGCACATATTGATGACGAGTAAATGTGATGCCCTACAAGACAATGTTTTTCCTTTACATCCTGAACTAAATGCAGTGGTGCGAGTTTAAACTGAACTTTCATCTGACCCCACCCTCCTTCTCTCATTGGTACAGATATTACAAGCTCAGATCCCTTTGTGACAGAACCGGAATATCGTATTGATTTATTAATTATTAGTAACCCCCCCCCCCCCCCCCCAATTATTGTAACCCCAGTTAATTCGGTGTCCCACAGGGTTCCGTTTTAGGACCACTGTTGTCATTTTATATGCAGCTCCTTCAGGATGTGAAGGACAAACATGTTTGTGGTTTTTGTCAGGTGGGTGGGGTCAGAAACAGGAAGTAGTAATGGGACAATGTGAATGCAGGTTAAATGAGTGTGAGGGTTATTTAGTTGTTTACGTACTCTTACCTGCGAACCTGGTTACTCGAGTGTGCGTGTGAGAGGAAATCAGAACCTTGACGTTAACAACTACTCAGGTGTGTGTCTAAGTGTTTTTCTACCCACTTGTGTGTTGTATGTGAGACCCAGTGGTGAGAAACTGAAGCGCATAAGAGGCATACGGAGGGAGGAGTGAGGACTTGTGACAATTTTCTCTTCTTTTCTTCTCCGTCTCCTCTAGGCTCCATTTCCCAACGGTACCTTTAATGGCTTTAGCGGAGCAGGAAGCTACAAGAGCGGCTCGTCTCCTGTCGGGATCACACGACACTTCCCTCGCAACCGGTACGTAAACCCCAGCACAGCCGGATCGGACACACACACACACACACATTACAGCCTGTTGGTTGTAACCATGTCTGGGTTTACTGACTCAAATTCATTTCATCAAACTTCTTAATTCCTGTTTGCGTTTGAGGTGGTAGAATGTTGCAGTTTCTCTATAATCCTCCAGGTGGTGCACTACAAACCATTCGCACACTGGCAGTCAGCACTGCGTCCTGTGTGGTCGGAGCGAAATTATTTCTGGACTTTCTTTAGGATTGTAACCAAAAAAAAAACACTTACATTAAAGGCAGAATATTGATAAAAAAAATATAATAAAATAAATAAAGTGAAGACATGCATGTGATGAATCTAGCGGATGTGAAGTGAACATGCGCTAATCACACGTTTTACTGATTGTTTGCTTTTTTCCCCCTGGTTTCTATGGCGACATGAAAATGTTTGAACTTTAACGTGTGTATTATAGACAGAATTTTTAATGACCTGAGCTCAGGATGGGGCTTCACCCTTTTTTTTTTTTAAGCTTCTCTTCATGTGTGGTTCTGGTTTGGACTGATGAGCTTCCTGTTAAAGAATGCTAAAGATGTGGTGTGTTTGTGTGTGTAGGAGCCACGTGAAGCCTCTGGCCCACGCCGACGCTCCCCCCGGTTCTGACCCGATCGCTTCCTCTGACTCTCCGCTGTCTCCCAGTGAGAACACACTCAATGACCCGGGCAGCAGCAGGGCCAGGTCAGTCCTCACTCACACACACACACACACACACACACACACACACACACACACACAAAGGTGATTTTGGGAACGTCCAGGGAATGTTCAGGTCTAAAGTAAGAGAAGAGCAGGGATTTAGGGGTTGTTCTGTAAAATACTCATCTGATCTGATCTGGGAAAAGGTTCAGATTCCAGGATAGAAAAGGTTCTGGTAGGCACTGATCTGGGATTAGGTCTAATCTGGGGGGAAAGTGTGTGTGTGTGCTGTTCCAGTGTCTGACCCAGTGATGAGAGAAAACAGCGCATAGAGGGAAGTCCAGGAGACGGGGGTGTGGTGTTCGTTCTTTGCTCTTTCCTTTATTTTTCTTTCTTTCTTTCCTCCTCTCTAAGCCCCTCCCACTTCTGTCCCTATGAGCGGTAAGATTATGAGATCTGAGGGTCAGACCACAGAACATGCACTGCATTAATGACGTCATCTCTACAAGCTAACCTTACTTCAATATAACAGACTGTGTGTGTGTGTGTGTGTGTTTAAGGAGAGGGAGTTACCGTGGACTGAGGCGCAGGAGAGACGAGGAGCGAGTGGTAAATCCCACAAATCACCTTATCAGAGATCTTTTTATTTATTTACTGTTAATTTATTTGAGCGTTAACTTGTTACATTCTGCCTGTGTAGAAGCCCCTCCCATCACCTGAGGTCAAAACCCCGCCTCCCAAGTTTGACCTTGAGACCTGTAACTTTCCTCCTCTGCCTGGGGGTGTGGCCGGGCCGCTGCCTGGGGGCGTGTCCACGTCTGCGGAGACCGTTCTGGAGAATCGCATGGCTGACGTGGTGAAGGGCGTGAGCAGGGACAAGGTGGGCGGATTAAACACACACACACACACCGCTGCTGAGACAGGAAATTAATCAGCACCAGTCAGAGTTCAGTCGTGTGTAATACACTGTGTGTTTGTGTGTGTTGTAGTTCGACAGCAGTAAACAAGATGTGAGTAAAGATTCCCAATCTGCTCTGGAGCAAGTGACCTCATCTGTTCCTGCCACACCCACCTCCCCAGCTGCGCCTCAGGACACGCCCGGGTCCAGGTGTGAACCGCTTTAATGTGTAGTGTGAAAGCAGAACATGCAGACAGGATGTGGGGGTGTGACGTCATGTAGCGATGATGTCACCAGTAATCTTATAGAAAACTTGCTGTTTAGTCTTTCAGCTCAGATGAAGACCCCAGGTGAGCCTCGGACCCCGCCCGACGCCACGCCCGGCCTCAGTCCTGCTCCGATCATCACTGCTGCCGCTCAGCCCAGCTCTGACTCCGCCCACAGACCCACACACTCCGCCCCATCCAGCATATCTGTACAGGTTTGACTCTTAATGTGAAATGTCTAAGCTGTAATATTTCTCGTAACCAGTTAAACAGTAGCTGAACGCCTGGTCAGTGATTGGTTGATTAGAAGTAATGGGGCGGGGCTTATTTTTGTGCCTTAATTTTAAATTATCGCCTTTAACTGCAGGAGCCTCGGAAACTGAGCTACGCCGAGGTGTGTCAGAAACCTCGTAAAGATCCTCCTCCGACCGTGCCTGCGGCCTGTCCGAGCCCCACCTCCGACCACGACCCCGCCCAGTCTCTGCCCGCCGCAAGCCAGCCGCTCCGCGAGCTCGGAGTGAACAAGGCGGATCCGGAGGCGAGCCGTCCTGTCGAGAAGGCGCGCGAGGGGAGGCCGCCGCGTGAGCAGTACCGCCGTGGCGGCGCCACCAAGGGGGCGGGGTTTAAGCTCAGAGAACAGCAGAGACGGCCTCCTCAAGGACGACGATCCTCCCCTCACACGGTCTACAACAGACGCAGCGGGAAAGAACAGAACATCCCGCCGAGGTCGCCCAAGTGACGCCGAGACGCCAGAAGTGGAGCCAATGAGTCTGTAAATCATATCGAATATAAATAATATGTAAAACTGCACTATGTCTGGACGCGCTACTGCGCTGATGTACAGGCGGCACCAACCGTATACACACACGCAAAGCAAGATAAAGGTGGCATGTGACCCCAGGTGCCGTAACGCTGTGTGTGTGAAGGCGTGGTCACATGGATGGAGTTCGGCTCCAGGTGTGTCTCGGTTCTCTTCAGAATACAGACACTAAGCTTTAAAACGTTTCTCTTTCATGTACTTATAATAATAAAATAAAAAAAAACTTGGGCTGCCAACATTTATGCTGTGTAACCGTAGCACTTGTGGTTTGTTGCTATGGCAACGTGGGAACGGTCTGAAAGCCTGAGTGTACAAGACGTGACGAGAGAGCTTTAACCGAGTGACCTGTGGACTCACAAGCCAATAGGAAACAAGTAAACGTGTTTTTCATGCACATTTATTCAGAAGTCACGTGACCTGGTTTTAAAACGTTCCTGCTGCACTTTTAGGGAACGCTCAGGAGTAAAGAGAGGAGGAGCGCAGTGAAACACGCCACAGAGGCGAATACGCAGCCTCAACCTCTCGTAACCAGCTTCAGGTCCACGTCTCAGAAATACATCACCGTATGTACAGTCATGTGTAAAACCACTTTGATTTACGGTTGGGATTAACAGTTCTCTGGGCTTGGGTGGGCGTGGCCACTCACCACCCATAATAATGTGCACCATAACTTTTGTGCATAAGCAGATATATATATATATATATATATATATATATATATATATATATATATATATGTATATGTATATGCGTGCGCATAATTAATGAATTAAACTCCTAGCTGCGTGTAGCTTCTGAAGCTAAATGTTTAAATGGAGGTGAAATCTGTCCTTTAATGTCCAAACAATGATGCGCTTAAGTGATGTGATGTCGCTGTTACCGGCCGTCTGACCCTCGACTTACTGCTTCCATCTTTTTGTCCCTCCTCTGCTGTAAAATAATGTGTCCTGGAAGGTTTTGTGTGTGTGTGTGTTTAATGTATACAGAGTGTGTATAATACATATAGATGATGTCATTGATTTATTTGTATGGATTTATGAAGCATTTGCATGATTCGGACCATTTAATACATTTTTTTTTTAATTTAAGAGTTAATGTTTTATCACATGAATCTGTGAGTTCCCTGGATCATTCAGAGTCGATGTTAATGTGTGTGTGTGTGTGTGCGCGCAGCCATACACACATGTAGATTCGGTGTGTTGAGTGTCCTGATTTTTCTCATCATAACCAGATCCAGACCAAAGTCCGACCAGCAGAGAGACAATCTCAGGAAACCCCGTCACTGCAGAGATGGTTTCTTTACCCCATAACCCTCTGACCTCTGACCCTCATTAAGTGCTTGATATTGAACTGTGTATGGTTTTTAAATTATGCTGAACCTTTTTGCGTCACAGCACTTGTGTTTATCTGCATAGAGATGGTATTTATTTGTGTGTGTGTGTGTGCTCCTGTCTCACACTGCGTGTGTTTATTCTTCCTCTCAGTGACTGATGTCGACATTGTGCCACTTATGAAGGAGAGATTTTGCTTTTTGTTGTTCTTCAGACTGATGATGAACGGACTGTGGTGTAAATCAGATCACACAAATTTTTTTCTGGATGTTTCTCCTTGTTTAATGTTTGTTTAGAAATTTCTAGTAGCAGGATTGCTAGAATATATATATTTTTTCTTCCTCTGTCTTTCGAGTACTTTTTGCTCCCAGGTTTCACAGGGAGGCTCAGAACGTGTGTGAGGAGTGAACCGTGATTATTAACTGATCGGAAAGATCTACCAGACTGTTTAACATGATCAAGTGTTTTAAAAAATAAATAAATAAATAAAAGGAAATATGATGGAATGAGCTGCATTTGGGTTTTGTTGTGCATTTTTCTAATCATTCAAATGTATTTAATTTAACAGCGTTCTTCTGCCCTGATCACAGCTGGAGGTCTCTACAGTCAGAGGCTTGTTCAGTGACACAACGCTGACTGTACTGAGGTTTTTACTAGAAGAGTTTCTATAGGTTATTATATTGTTTTCTCGCTCTCGGTGTTCGGTCTTGTTTTTAGTTTATTGCTTAAACAGATTTGATCATTTATTTTAAACTCCCAACAGTACACACAAGTATTTCAGTTGACATGTTTGTCCTTTTATTTTATTTAATAAGTCTCTTTACTGATTATTCTTGTACATGTGGTAGCAAATTTATTTTGTTCGCAATGTACTGTTTCATCATTATTTGTTATTGATTTTTATTTTATTTAAGATTGCACATTTAATTTACTTTTTATTTTATGTGCATTTCGTTGAGTTTGTTTGGATTGTTATTGTTTTATATAAAAATAATTTGTTGAATTAAAAACAAGCATGGCCAGGCAGGACAGAATGAGCAGTAAATAAACAAGTATTGACTAAAACGTGTCCACGTGACTGATGGACAGTAAATGTAAAATTCCAAGTTTTTGAAATCTAAGATTCTGACAAGTTCATTTTTGAATACAAGAAAGTGGGGCGTGCTGTTACAAAAAGTACATTTAATAAAACAAAGCAATTATAAATATTAAATTTATTATAAAATATTTATCCTTCATCTCCTTGTAGTAAAAAAAACAAATCTGTTAAGTTTCAATAATTTTTCCGCTCTTCATCACTTCCGGGTCTGGACGTCAGTGTTGCGTCATTTAAAATCTCGTGCTGATATCGCGATATTTCGCGCAGGTCTCGGGCTGAGGGACTTGCTGAAGGCAGAGAGAGAGAGAGAGTGCGCGCGAGGGAGGAGCGGGTGAGTGAGTAAACACCGACACTGCGCGAGACCTCCGGTGTTGCTAACGTTAGCGCGCGACACTTCGGTATTTATTCAGAGTCGTATAAACCAGCGGGTTTGGTTTCGGTCTAAGCACGAGTGTTTACACCACACACACCCCGAGCTGCGAGTTAGCCGTAGCATTAGCTTCATCTGTGAGTTCTCTCCACCTACATTACCTCAGAACCGAATGCTAACGCTAGCTAGCCTGGCCAGACTCCGCTGATCGCCTGATCGATGCTGTAGTTTAGTATAGATGACTATAGAGTATTGTCCGCGGTAAAGCGGTGTGTGTGAGTGTGTGTTAGCGGAGTTAGCCCCGCGAGCGCTAGCAGATGTGTCAGGCTGCCCTCACAGCGCGCATGCGCACTCGCTCCTCATCCTCCATCATCTGACTGAGTAATGTAGATTTGTGTTATTTCATAATCTTCCTCCTCATCATGTACGGAGCACAAGTCATGACTTTTGTGTACCATGTTAACACACACACACACACACAGAGGTATCTCTGATGTACACCGGGTCATTAGAGCGTTATAACGCGTTATAAAGCAGCTGAGAGTCTCTCACTCACATTAAACACTGAGACACAGGAGAGTACATTCAGTCTCTACATCACACACACACACACACACACACAAGACTGGACTTTGGAGTGATGTATGAAGGTCATGTGACCTGATGAGTCCAGACTGTTCCAGAGTGATGGGCGTGTCAGGGTGAGAAGGGAAGCGCTGTAATGAAGCGACGCTCCCATCATGCATAGCGTCCACTGTACAAGTCTCTGGAGACTCTGGTGTTATGATCTGGGGTCGCTTCAGTCGCTCAGGTCGACACTCAATAACATGAAGTCACATGAGCACCTGAATGTACTGAATCACATCACCTCTATGGAGGGTTTAATTCGATGATGGGACGGAGTGTGAGAGCACGAGACATCAAATCAAATTCAAATTTTATTTGTCACATACACAGTCATACACAGTACGATATGCAGTGAAATGCTTATACGACCGCCCGTGACCTTAAATATTTTTACAAAAGGAACCTATAAAACAGATTCCATCAAAATTACCAAAATATATATATATATACATAAAATCTGAAGTATGATGTAATGTAATATATTACGACTATAGTCTGTGAAAAACACACATTTACACACATGAACTGGACACACAGTGTGTGTAATCAAAACTAAAGGCGACTGATTTAAATCTTAGTCTATGACTATGTTTAGGCCACACAGTGTGTATAAATGAGTAAATCGTATTAAATGCAGCAGGTTTGTGAGGTGTTGAAAGCCTTTAAACAGTGCGCTCACTACAGACTGAATCACTCGGCACTAGAATGAGGTTTACTGACGTGATGGTGTAACGCTGCGGAACGACAGACACGTTGTTGTTTTGTGGCAAACACTCTGCCGGTTCTGAGTTGTGCTTGTTGCTCCTGTGACGCGACTAAAATCCACCAATCAGACAACGACAAATTCAGTACAAATACACACACACACACACACGATCAGATGATCATCTGAAATAATGTAGCGCTGTGTTAATAACACACACATCCATAACTCTCATGTTATTGTTATTACGCTGTTGGACTTCATGAGCGTGGAGTGTGAGTCGGTAAACGTGGCGTGTGTGAGGTAGCCGCCCTGGCTTGTTGTCTACTCGTCAGCAATACGTGCGACAGCTTGCTCTGGGATGACGTCACACAGTAACGGATGACATCAGAGTGTTTAACGAGTGTGTGAGGTCGATCTCGGGGCATGCTTCATAACGCCAAAACAGCGGGCTGTAAGAGAGCTGTGTGTTACGCGTTGCAACTCTTTACAGTGAGGAAGTGATTTGACTCTGAATCGACTCCCTTCAGGAAGTGAATCAGACTCTTCCCGTGAATCTTTTCGACCAACAGCTCATGATTGGCTCGTCCTGCTGTGATTGACAGAGAGGGAGAGAGAGAGCACATGCCCCTCCCCCATGTATACACATTTGTCACGTGTGTGTGTGTGTGTGTGTGTGTGTATATATATATATATATAAATGCATATATATATTTTTTTAACTGCTTGTTAGGGCCCAAGCACTACATGTGCGCAGGACCCTCTTGTTAATATAATTGTATTATTGTTTGTTTAGGGCTGGCTTTGTGTTTTTGTACACACTAAACTGTATGTAGTGTGTCTGTGAGCGAGGTATCATCATCATCATCATCATCATCATCATCTCCTCCAGCTGTTCCACACGGTGCTCACTGTGGTTACCGTAAAACCCTGTATATATGTATATGTTCAGTTTCCGATTCATGTGCTGTAAAAAAATAAAATAAAAAAAAAAACCACTAAATGTCAAAAATCAAGAGAGTCAAATTTTCTTCTGATTCTGATTCAGTAACTGAATCAGTCTGTGTGAAAACATCCTGGAACTAAAGGAAGCCCTGAGAGGGACTGAACAGATTTACTAAATAATAATAATAAGAAGAATGTAATTTATATATATATATATATATATACTGTGCAAAAGTCTTAGGCGCCATATTATCTGTAGTACAAATTTTCTTATATAAGTTTATTATGTCTGCATCATTATGTACAAGACCATTATACACTACAAT
Organism: Clarias magur; assembly: GCA_013621035.1. Classification (NCBI taxonomy): domain Eukaryota; kingdom Metazoa; phylum Chordata; class Actinopteri; order Siluriformes; family Clariidae; genus Clarias; species Clarias magur. Next base: position 1,702,011 of record QNUK01000126.1, on the reverse strand, counting down.
TCTAAGTGTTTTACTGGGCGTGCTGGAGAATATCAGATCTTTTGGTAACGTCTTCACACTCGCTCCTTTCTATTTTCATGCAAAATCCAGGAGTCGACATTATTGATTGTTTTTTTTTCCCCATCTGAAAACTGGTCTGTCATGTAATATGTCACTTTCTTTACAGGAAGCACATATTCTTCTGTGATGTTATTTATTCATTAATTTTAATGTATCTTTGTAGGGAGTGGTCTTGTACATAATAATGCAGACATAATAAACTATAACATAATAATAAAAACAAAATTCATACTACAGATAATATGGTGCCTAAGACTTTTGCACAGTGTGTATATAAAGTGTGTGTCATTTCCTCAGAAAAGTGTTTCCTGTAGTGTTCTGGTTCCCCCTGTGTGTACCCTCTTCACCTTCTGGATGGTGGTGCTGGCGTGACCCCTGGAGCTGTCGGACATAAAATGGGCGATGATCGACCTTTCGTGTGCTCCGCCCCCGGGTGTGGCCAGGTGAGACCTTTTGCTAAGATGCACTCAGGTGTGGCTAACAGTGCAGTGCAGTTTAATCAGTAATGAAGCTTAATTGATCGATTAGTCATTTTTTTTTACAAATTTTTAAAATAAAATGTTAAAAGTTCTTTAAAAATATACTCCAGTTCCTAAAGAAAAGCAAAACTGCTTCGTCCACGTTTGGCAGGAGTATCGCTGCTTCTTCTACTTTATTTACAGTTTGTGCAGTATTGCCACCTACTGGACTGGAGTGTGGTGAAAACAATTGGCAGGGAAAAGAAAAAAAAATTTTTTTTTCCATATATAAAACATAATGTTTTATAAGATTTGTTTATTTCAAGAAGTGTCACCCCAATCCAATGCATCATGGGTACTTTTAGTCATTTTTAATGCTTTATATCTGTAGGTAGTACAGCTGTGAGAGGCGGATCAGACTGTATAGAAAGTCACAACACACAATAATCAAACTGATTGGACTCGACAGTCCTCGTCTGATTCACAACTTTACTGGATAAATGTTTAAATTTGAGATCTTCACGTCCTTTAACACGTTCCTGCTGTCTGTCCGTGTGTTAGCGGTTTACAAATGAAGATCACCTGGCGGTACATAAACACAAGCACGAGATGACGCTGAAGTTCGGACAGACTCGGACCGACACGGTGATTATCGCAGGTGTGCAAGTTCATCTCTTTATCGTAACCTTATCTAACACCACACACAGGTCACATCCATCAGCAGCTCAGGAGGAAGTGTGTGTGTGTGTGTGTGTGTGTGTGTGTTACAGATCAGACCCCGACTCCCACTCGTTTCCTGAAGAACTGTGAGGAGGTGGGGTTATTCAGCGAGCTCGACGGTTCCTTTGAACAAGAGTTTCGTAAATCCCAGGAGGAGGAGGAGAGGAGAACCAAAAGCACGGTGAGATACCACACTGCACTGCGGTCTCTAGTGTCCTGGAACTGAGATGGACTTACACTTCTATCACTCCACCGTCCCCACTGTGAGACATGGTGACGTGGTGTCCCAGAGGGGCGGGCTTAACCTCCCAACACGACATCACTCCTACCTGGTTTCACTCCAGGAGCCGCGGGCTCTGATCTCATCTAATCTCTGGACCTTCCTTCAAAATCTGGTGCGCAGAAAAGCAGCAGCTGGAAAAACACCCGAAGCTTGTCCCGACCCGGCAGTGACGTGTCCCGACCCGGAACGGGCTGCGATGATGTCTAAATTAAACAGCGTCACTTCCAGGTCATAACTCTACAGCAGGAAGGTCCAGTGGGGGTGAAAACTTATGCACAGCAATGAATAAAAGAAAGAAAGAAAAAAGTGCTTCAAAGACCCCGAAGGATTAATAAATGCAAAAATGACAAATACTTAACAAGATGAAGATGATGAAGACCATTTTACCATTAAAAGTCGTAGTTGTCTTTAGTCGTTGTGGGCGGGGCTTAAGGCTGCGTCCGATCGGACTGAATTCTGGGATTGATCTCCCCTTTGGTCTACAGATGACTGACGTCCTTGTTTTTCCTCGTCCAGCTTTCTGCTGCTCCTCCGTCTGAGATGAAGGAGCGAGACGGCCCTCTGGAGATCGACTCGTCTCCTCCGGACAGTCCCTCCTCCGCGTCTAGCATGACCGACTCGAAGGACTCGGAGACGCTGGTCCAGGAGCCTGTTCCCCTCAGGAAGAACAAGGTGAGGCCCAGGTCAGGTGTGTGGAAGTGTTCTCCAGATGTTCTTTACATCCAGTTGAATTAAAGCGTCAGTAACTGCTGCTTGCGTATAAATCATGATCTGCGTGTTGTATGTTTGTGAGCTAGCTCCGCCCCATCCACACCACGTAAGTGTTTCTGGCAAAGTGGGCGTGGCCTGTTAAGCCCCTTTGTTGATGTTAAATGTTGTGTAAGCAAGAACATTTTGTTTTCTTGTGAGCAGGAAGTGCCTCCAAGGACAGCAGCAGCAAGTGCCACGCCCACACCCACCATCGTTCGCCCCGGGTCACTCCCTCTACATCTAGGGTACGACTCCATAAACCCCACACAGCCCTCGCCCACGTCCGTCATCACCCGGACTCCGCCTTCCAACAGGCTAAGGTACGCCTCATGCTCATTAACATCTCATTAGCATTTATTATTTATCAACAAATATGGTAATTAGGGGGAGTTTCTTCTCTCTTCAGTTCTCCTTCAGCTTCTTTTCCTATGATGATGCAACTTCCTAACGGACAGACCGTCCCTCTACTTCCCAGTCCGGGACAAACGTCCGTCATATCGGTGCGTCTATCTCTCTCTCTTCACACACACACGCGCGCACACACACACACACACACACACACACACACACACACACACACACACACACACGTGTGCTTTGAGTCTGCTTAAATGTGTACATGTGTGTGCGTGTGTGTGTGTGTGTGTGTGTGTGTGTGTGTGTGTGTGTGTGTAGGTGGCCAGGTCATCGAATCCAGTGCCCAATATTCCTGGAATTCCCGGACCTCCGATTGGTGGAAGCAGCAGTGGCTCCTCCTCTCCGTCTGGATACAACTCTCATAGTGAGGCCAAGATGGTGAGAAACACACACACACACACACACACACACACACACACACACACACACACACACATCACTCCACCATACATTATGTATAATAACATGTTGTACTGCAGTGGTTGGCACTTGGGCTGTAGCTATCGAGTATTTTAGTAATCGAGTGTTCTACCAAAAATTTAATCGATTAATCGGATAAAATGTACTTTTGCTTAATTAAACAGCAATGTACAATATACTGCTCAGTCCCGGTTTGACTTGAACTTGCATACACACATGAGAGGTCAAGGTTCAAGTCAAACAGGGACTAAGTGTTCCCTTTATTTTTTGAGCAGTCTATATAAGAGAAACAAAGATTAATTGGTTTTCTTTTTATAAAATTTTCTATTTTTTAAATGCATACAGGATTTTATCAAAAATAAACATGATTCACAATATAAGGAATAACTTAAAGCTGACTGAGATGAATTAAGTGCATTACAGCCATACATTCTTTAAAGTCTTTTTTTTTTTTTTAAAAAAAAAGGTATTTCAAATGACTTTAAGTAAAAAAATTAAACTAGGGCACACTTTAAAATAAATAATTATACAAAAACACTCAGTCGTGCAACTTGACTTCTAACTCGACTGCTCAGGCGTAACATGATCCTTTACTGACGTCTTACTGGACGCTTTGTGATGATGTTTAGGAAGCAGAAATCCATGGACAGACACAAGAGTCCACACATGGTGTTTTAAGTCAGTATACTCATCAGAATGTAAATGTCTCTCTCTTGGACGTGTGTGTGCTCACTAGCACTTAAAGGAGCGTGAGATTGTAATGAAGAGAGGTAAACATGTCAACATGTCTCAACTGATTCTTGTCCTGCGCTTTAAAGCAACGTTTCCTGATACTGAAAACATTTTTCATTGATAAGTTTTTTGTTTTTTTATCGCTCCCATCATTTTGCAGCCCAACAGGACGCTCCTCAAATCAATACACGGCTGACTGTTTACGTCTCCTTCCGCTTTGTGGGTCACGTCAGCGCTTCTTCTTCATCTGTGTTTACTGGCCGCTTGCATCCGGAAGCGCCCTGTGTCACGCCAAACTAATAATACACACGCAAGAACATAACACAAGCTTTTAAAATGAATTAATAGAAGCTTCGAGGCAGAAGATCATTTTTTGTAATCGAATTATTTGAGTTACTCGAGGAGTCGTTTCAGCTCTAGTTGACACCTTTGGTCCTGGAGGACCGCCTGCTCTGCCACGCCCACTTCAGTTCAGGAAGGGCTGTTAAGTAGTGCAGGATTTAACTTCTCAGGTGTGTGTGTGTGTGTCTGTGTGTGTGTGTGTGCACGCACTCCTCTAGAGGCTGAAAGCGGCACTGTCACCACAGAATGTTAGCGGACCAACACCAAGCCAGAAACCAGAACTGAGTGAGACTCTGTCACCTGCACAGCCACAGGTACAGCTGTCCACCTGTCCCCATACCCACCTGTCCACCTGTCCCCATACCCACCTGTCCACCTGTCCCCATACTCACATGTCCACCTGTCCCCCTGCCCACCTGTCCCCATACACACCTGTCCACCTGTCCCCATACACACCTGTCCCCATACCCACCTGTCCCCATACACACATGTCCACCTGTCCCCCTGCCCACCTGTCCCCATACCCACCTGTCCCCATACACAACTGTCCACCTGTCCCCATACACACATGTCCACCTGTCCCCCTGCCCACCTGTCCCCATACACACCTGTCCACCTGTCCCCATACACACCTGTCCCCATACCCACCTGTCCCCATACACACATGTCCACCTGTCCCTCTGCCCACCTGTCCCCATACACACCTGTCCACCTGTCCCCATACACAACTGTCCACCTGTCCCCATACCCACCTGTCCCCATACCCACCTGTCCACCTGTTCCCATACCCACCTGTCCCCATGCCCACCTGTCCCCATACCCACTTGTCCACCTGTCCCCATACCCACCTGTCCATCTGTCCACCAGTCCCTATAACCACCTGTCCACTTGCTTCCACACCCACCTGTCCCCCTGCCCATCTGTCCATTTGCCCACATACCCACCTGTCCACCTGTTCCCATACCCACCTGTCCACCTGTCCCCATACCCACCTGTCCACCTGTCCCCATACCCACCTGTCCACCTGTTCCCATACCCACCTGTCCCCATGCCCACCTGTCCCCATACCCACTTGTCCACCTGTCCCCATACCCACCTGTCCATCTGTCCACCAGTCCCTATAACCACCTGTCCACTTGCTTCCACACCCACCTGTCCACTTGTCCCCATACTCTCCTGCCCATCTGTCCACCTGTACTAATTGTTAAGACTCATCTAATCCAAACCCCTTTAAACTTCTGACTCCTGGTGTTTCCTGATATTCAGAGTGAACATTCCGTCTTATTTCAGTTCGGATCTCCGTTTTATGTGAAGAACATCAAATATCAAAACAAAATTAGAGATAGAGATTTATTTTAGTGTTTTCTTTCTTTCCTCACATCCCCATGGAGTCGGACGTTTACAGACGCTTAGTATTTGGTAATATTGTCTGCAACTTGAAACAGGCTTTTTACAATAAGGTGCTGGAATTTTGGCCCAGTCCTCCTGGCAGAACTGGTGTAACTGGGTCAGGACGCTCACACACTCTTTCAGTTCCGCCCACAGATGTCCACAGATGTTCTGCTGGAATGAGGGACATGGACATACTGTACATGTCCTTAAGCTCTTTTACCTCAGCTTTGGACGTCTGCTTGGACTCACTGTCCTCGGCGTCATTACAGTTTCATCAGACTGGGGGACATTTCTCTGCGAGTAGGCCATTTGTCCCCATGTGGGCGGTGCGTGGGCGGTGCGTGGGCGGTGCGAGGGCTGTGAGAGGGCGGTGTGTGGGCGGTGCGTGGGCGTTGTGGTCCCGTGTGGTCCCGTGTGGTCCCGTGCTGTTTGTACTCGTTTACTTTTAGTACTGTTCTTACAGATGCTGGTGAAGGTCCTCAATGTTTCTGGGCTTTAATTTATTAATTAATTTATTAATTATTTTGCCATCTGTGTTTTTTCAGTGTTGTTTAAAGGCACAGTCTGAGTGAGTGTGTGTGTGTGTGTGTGTGTGTGTGTGTGTGTGTGACCCTCTGACCCACTGACCCACTGGAACTGATGTAATGAATTATAAGTAAAATAACGTGACTGTAAAGATGAGCTTGTGTCATGTACAGAGTTGTGTATAGTGTGTTACTGGTATTTAATGACTCTACCTGATGATGCGAGGAGCGACAACTGATTGAGGCGCAGCCCATCACAGGCACCTGCAGTGACAAATTAGTAACAGATTAGTAATCTGATAAAAATCCTTTTTACATGTAATAATCAGGAATGTATTCGAATGACAATTGTAAAGTAGTAAGTAATCATGTGTGTTTGTTTTTTTCAGTAACTTCCCCATCACTCGTCATGTATAAAGTAAATGTCCTACCTGAGTCTAGGAACACTAGAGACTGCTTGACTTCCTCCGCGTCTGTAAACATCTCGTCCTCTTGTCCACCGTTATTCCTCTGATAGCACAGCTGTGTGTGTGTGTGTGTGTGTGTGTGTGTGTGTGTGTGTGTGAGTGTTGCAGCAGCTGTTCTGTTGTCGCACTGTGGTGTTATTGGTGTTCTGCCGCGTCACTTTATTTTATTTATTCCTGTTTTTGTTTATTTATAGTTCTCTTTTTTTGCGTGTGTCTCTACAGGTGTCCCCTGCGGCCCCGAGAGGTGGGCGTCGACGTCGTGGGGCGGACATCGAGCCTGACGAGCGCAGGCGGCGTTTTCTGGAGCGGAACCGAGCGGCTGCGTATCGCTGCAGGCAGAAAAGGAAAGTGTGGGTCAACGCCCTGGAGAAGCGTGCAGAGGAACTCTCCACTGCTAATGTCACACTCACGGTAACGCACACACACACACACACGCTGTGTCGCAGTATAATTTGTGTATTGAGTGTCTTTAAGAGCGAGTGTGTGTGTGTGTGTGTGAGACAGAATGAAGTGTCTCTGCTCAGAGGGGAGGTGACGCGTCTGAAGGAGCTCCTCCTGGCCCATAAGGACTGTCCCGTCACCGCCATGCAGAAGAAAGCCTACCTGGGTAAGAGCCGATTTACTCACCTGCCACAACATCACGTCACACACACACACACACACACACACACACACCCTGCTGCTGAAGGTGGATCACATGATCTTTTCCTTTTATTAAATAAATCACAGCACAGTGAAAAAGTTCTGTGCTTCATTCCAGCTTGTATTTGTCGAATACTGAGGCCGAGATGATTCTTATGTTTTTACAAAAATTTATTATAATAATAATAATAATAAATATATGTATACACACACACACACACACACACACACATGTACACACACACATGTACACACACACTAGATACAGGTGAAACTCAAAAAATTTGAGTATCGTGCAAAAGTTCATTTATTTCAGTAATGCAACTGAACAGGTGAAAGTCATATACGAGAGACTCATTACACACAAAGTGAGACAGTTCAAGCTGTGATTTGTCATAATTGAGATGATTATGGCTTCAGCACATGAAAACCCCAAATCCACAATCTCAGAAAATTAGAATATTACATGTAATCAATAAAACAAGGATTGTACAGAGAACGTATCGGACCTGTGAACAGTGTAAGAATGCTTATGTACTCAGTACTTGGTTTGGGCCTCAATGCGGCGCGGCGTGGAAGCTCTCAGCCTGTGGCACTGCTCAGGTGTTCTGGAAGACCAGGATGCTTCAATAGCGGCCTTCAGCTCTTCTGCATTGTCTCATGTCTCTCATCTTTCTCTCGGTAATGTCCTGTAGATTCTCTACGTGGTTCAGGTCAGGCGAGTTTGCTGGCCAATCAAGCACAGTAACCCCACGGTAACTGAACCAGGTTTAGGTGCTTTTGGCATGCGGGCAGGTGCCAAGTCCTGCTGGAAAATGAAGTCAGCGTCCCCATAAAGCTCGTCTGCGGAAGGAAGCATGAAGTGCTCCAGAGTCTCCTGGTAGACGCTGCGTTGACGCTGGACTTAATGAAGCACAGTGGACCGACACCAGCAGATGACATGGTTCCCCAAATCAACCTGACTGTGGAAACTTCATACTGGACTCCAAGCATCTTGCAGTGTGTGTGTGTGTGTGTGTGTGTGTGTGTGTGTGTGTGTGCCTCTCCATTCTTCCTCCAGACTCTGCGTCCTTGGTTTCCAAATGAGATGCAAAGTTTTCTCTCATCAGAAAAGAGAACTTTGGACCACTGAGCAACAGACCAGTTCTTTTTTTCTTCAGCTGAGGTAAGACGTTTGTTGTTCAGGAGCAGCTTGACAAGAGGAATACGACATTAGAAGCCCGTGTCCAGGATCCGTCTGTGTGTGGTGGCTCTTGATGCACCGACTCCAGCCTCAGTCCAGTCCGTGTGAAAGTCCCCAACACTTTTCCTGACGATCCTCTCCAGGCTGCTCGTCCCTGCTGCTTTTTCGTCCACATAACTCTGTTAATGTGCTTTGATACAGACCTTTGGGAACATCCAACTTCTTTTGCACTTGCCTTTTGAGGCTTTCTCTCCTTATGGAGGATGTCAGTGATGGTTTTCTGCACAACTGTCAGGTCAGCAGTCTTTCCCATGATTGTGTTTCCTACTGAACAGACAGGATCCCTTTAATTAGGGGACACTGGGACACTTTGAGCCTAGAATATTGAACCTTTTCACAATATTCTAATTTTCTGAGATTGTGGATTTGGGGTTTTCATGAGCTGTACAACATGATCATCTCAATAATGACAAATCACGGCTTGAACTATCTCGCTTTGCATGTAATGAGTTTGCATTACTGAAATACTGAAATAAATAAACCTTTGCACTTTTGCATTCATATTTTTTTGTTTCTTCTGTATGTGTGTGTGTGTGTGTGTGTATATATATATATATATAAAATGTTTGCAGCACTGTGCAAAGGTCTTATACCCCCCGCCCCCCTTATGGATTTAGGAGAGGGTGGTATTATAGCTTTATTATTACATTAGTACAAAATCATTACTGTTTTTTAAACATCAGTTTTCCACCACAAAAAGTTAAAGAAAAATATTGATTGTCAGAAAATAAAGCAGCTGTTGTTCTCTCTCTCTCTCTGTGTGTGTGTGTAGCTGCAGGTGTGGACGAGAGCTCGGTGTCGGCACTGGTTCTGCCCGTCTCGGTTCCGGCTCCGGTGTCGGTTAACGGGTTGAGCGTGCGGGCGGCGGAGGCCGTGGCCGTGTTGGCGGGGATGGGCTCGGGCCAGTGGAGCAGCGCAGGAGCGGGCGGAGACACGCCCACCCAGTCCCAGCCCACCTCCAGATGATGACCATGCGCCATGGCCGCCAGTGAGTGGGGAAGTGGGCGTGGCTCGAGGACATGGGCGTGTCACAGGAGCACAGTGTTGTTGTTGAACTGTTGAAACCACTTCCTGCTTTTCAGTCTCATCGTCTCTCTGGACTTTGAAGTGTGTCACGTGATGTCGCTGGCTGACTATACAGACTCGGACGCACCGCAGGAAAACACACACACACACACGCACGCAGCTCATATCCTGTACTTTCTCATGTTACATTTTTACTGACTCTGTTTCTTTGATGTCGTGACTGCATGATTCCTGCCAGCGATTTCACACTCGCAGGTGACAGGTCGCCCGTGTGGCGTGTGGGCGTGGCCTCCTGTCCTGAGCGCGCAGCAGCCAGATTTATATTTGCTTCTACACATCTCTGCTAAAACTCATTAATTTAGATGCTAATTAACTCGCGCACTGCTGGCCGTGAGACACGGAGCGCCTGTGTGTGTGTGTGTGTGTGTGTGTGTTTCACGCGTCTCACACACACACGGCTTCGCTCTCACATTACACCTGACTCTTGTAGAAATCCTGATTACTGACGTTTCTGTACACGGAAAACAAACCTGCTGCTTTGCCGCTTGTTAGTGTGAACGTACATGCATTAGGCCCCGCCTCTAAGACTCCGCCCTGAGACTCCGCCCTGAGACTCCGCCTCTCTTCTCTCTACGCTTCCTCCTTTAATAGTGAAAGTGAAAATCCTTCCTCTGCGGAGAGCAGCGTCATGTTTTATAAATATACAGATATAAATATATGAGTGTTAATATCGGCCAGCGTGTGGGACGCGTGTGCGGCTAGCATACACCGCTAACGGTCACATGATCAGCTTATTTTTATCTGAACGGTCCGCTTGGTGTGTGTGGCGGTGTGTGAGTGCGCGTCATCAGTGTGATGTACAGGTTTAAACTCCCTGTAGGACCTCAGGACACACACACTTTATATAGAAATGCACAAATGCTTTAATTTCTCCTGGCTGGTTTTATACTAGTGTGTGTGTGTGTGTGTGTGTGTGTGTTGTGAGGATTATCATACAGTGAATATTAGGGAGAATCATAATAATCATGAAAATCTAACTAGTGCTAATTATTATCTAACTGTTCACTTCAGTGCTTTGTTTAATCAACTCCTCATAGCGACATGCTCTGTGTGTGTGTGTGTGTGTGTGTGTGTGTGTGTGTGAGAGAGAGAGAGAGATACTAAAGTGGACATAAAGGGCAGATGCTAAAGATTTTCAAGTCTTGGGTTAGAATTATTTTTGTAAATAAACGAAGCTGTAAATGTGGCGGAGCTGCTTTTATTTTGGCGACGTGACGCCGCGGAACCGCCAGGACCGTGTACATTAACTCCTTTTTACTGTATGGCTGTGTATATACACACACACACACACACACACACACACACAATATTTATTCAGTCCACAATTTGTGAAGCCCCGCCCCCTTCTGCCCCACCTTCCCGTGTGTGTGTGTGCTTTATGAATGAAGAGTGTATGCTCTGTGTGTGTGTGTGTGTGTGTCACTAACTGGTCTCCTGACAGAGCTGTAAATATCAGTGATATATAAAGTAATAGAGTAATGCAGTAATGTGGCTGTGTGCATATGAACTGAATGAAACGTTCCTGAAGATATATTGTAATAAAGAAACGTTCAGTGGTTCTGTGCTTTATTCTCTCTTCACAGTCTGCGGGTTAAAGATGAGATCAACCTTGATTTGTCCCACACTGGGGAAATGTCTCACAGATGTTCACAATGTACAGTCCAGCGTACAAACACAAGAAAACAAGCAACCGAGCAGTTACACTTTCAAGCAAATCAAGTTGAAATATCATTTTGTATCATTTTGTATCATTTTGCACATTTAAGAAAAATGTTATTCCGCAGTTACTGTTGCACAACAAATGTGAGATAATCAGTCAGAACCGTGGGACGTCAGACGAGCGAGTCTCACACACGTACCGCGTTTATACGGTTATTTAAGAGAAATATGATCATTAAAGGCAGAATTCACGCACGCCATCGTGCTCAGAGCGAGTCTACGTGCAAAGAGAAGCTGAGGTTTAATGGATTTGTTGTTTTTACTGTAACAGGTCACACTTTACATATTCTGATTTTTTGTGAGGGTTTGCACTGTGACCTTTCACCTTCAGGGTCAAGGGTTCGAGTCCCATATCGTTCGCATGTTCTCCCTGTTTCCTCCACACACCCACAGTCCAAACACGTGCATTAGCATTTCCAAAAAGTTCCTCTTATACACACACACACACACCAAGTCACTGGGCTCCGTTTCAACACACACACTGCGCTCAGACGTGTTGACTCTTCACCGCGAGTGCTGGATACTTTACATGAAACCTGTTTGGTTCAGGTGTGTGTGAGGATTCTGAGCTGCTGCAGGATGACGCTAAAGACCGTCTGCTCGCTGTTAGCTCTCGACTGTTGCAGTTCTCCGTTTGACCACTAGGAGCAGTAATAACTCGGGGGATAACCTGAGCAGCTTGACTTTTTCATGAGCAGGACATCACATGTGTGAGTAAAAGAGGTGGAATAGAGTAGAATATCTTGATTGTCTTTACATGGCGTGTATACACTGAACTTTAATCTCTCATTACGAGCTCTGCATTTACAGTATATCTTAAAAAATACACTGATTAGTATTTAAACAGGGTGCAGGTGATGACTGGCCGATGTGCTGTAAGAGGACGGGCTCTGCATCAGCAGAACCTGTGGGCGACCCGGTACTGGTTCTGAGTCTCGTGGAGTTTTGAATTATATATGCGCAGCTAGAGTATTTACACTGCCTGACCAAGAAAGGTCACCATTTCAGAAGGGTCAAATTACTGGGCTGCACCAAGCAAAGACGACAACTAAGGAGACTTGAAATGACAGAACTGGGTTAAGAAACCTTCAACACCTTCGTCACATCTGGTGATGTAAAATCACACAAAAAAATGCTGGGTTGTTTTACTACCCAAACGCTGGTTGCCTCTGTTGGGGAATATTTCTGGGTTATTTACAGTGAATTGGGGACTTTTTGTTTAACCCAGTTTGCTGGCTTGGAGTTGGGTTAGCTAGTGACAGCTAACATCACAGACAAGACCGCCCCTCCCCCGAAGTTCACTGGTGTATTCAGTGGCTGTTTCAGCTTCGTGTCTTTTTTTTGGTCTTCCTCCTCGCGCATTTCAGAGGAAATGTAAACATTCAATATAAGGTCTGTATTCACACTTTCACTCACCTATGACTGAATTTGTTCACTGTACGTGACATTTATTACTGTTACCGTGTTGCACTCAAACGTTCAGCCTGGTCTGTGCTATAGCATGCTAGTTTATCTGACAATGGCTGCTAGCTAGCCAAACCAAAGACGCTCAACTGTGTATGAAAGAAACTGCAAACATGTCTGAGCTTTTTGGCTTTCTTTGTAGATGCTTGCAGGGTGTCTGAAGGTGGTGAAGTGATGAATGAAAGCTAAACTGTTAACTGTAGTGCCAGCATGACGTTAGCATTTAGCTAGGTTGCTAGCGTTAGCAACCACATATAAAAAGCTGAGGTGTTACAAAACACTAATCTTCTTACAAATATGCACACCAGCCAACCCTCTCGATTTTTCCATAAACTTTTACCTTCTTTAATTTCTTTCTTTCTAAGGTTGGAACCGACACAGTAGAATATCTCCAGCATGCTGAAGTGTCGAGGTCAAACCCCTACGTCCTGATGTTGGAGATGATGACCAGCGCTGCTCTCAGGCTTTAGTGCTTCTCAGTAATAGTATCGTAATGATGTCGCTGTTGAACTTGTTTTGTATTATCTGATCTTGTGCTTTTGAAAAATAAATATAGATATTTTTTCTATGATTTGTACAATTAATTGGGTGTTTAATGCATATATGTATGGTTTGCAAAACTTAGAGTTTTTCTGTTGTAATAGACCAGTATATCAAAGTCATTTAACTGTTTAAACTCTTTTACCCATAGACATGTAAAACTAAAAATAATAATAACATTTGTGAGGTAGAATTAAACCAGCATTATAGCATTATAGACCTAGAATTTGGACTGAATATTTTACCCATGTTGCTGGGTTAAATTAACCAGCATGTAGTTGGTCCAATATTTATCCAGCAGCTGGGGTAAAAACGATCCAGTTTGGGTTGTTTTTAACCCGGCATGTTTGTGAGTGCATGAACAGTGATCACTTAGATTAGAGCTCTGTTTAATAGTGAAAGATAAACTGGTCCGCAAATGCAGAATCTATACAAAAAAAGTCAAGTCAGTCATGTTCACCCTAAGGAAACTGGGCTTTTTTAGAATCTACAAGAAACTGCTGCAGATGTTCTACCAACCCGGTGGTGGCCAGCACTCCTTCCTGTTGCTGCGGGGTGTTGAGGAGAGAACCTTTAATGCAGAGATGCCACTCGACTGAACAAGTGGTGCCATACATACTCACTGCTCACAGTCATAGTTATTTATTTATTTAGTTATTTATTTATTTATTTTCATTATTAATTTACTTGTCATGTGCCCGTAGTAACATTGACTTGCACCGTTCACTTTGGCACCGCTGTCACTTTCAAGCACATGTTTTTTTTACTCCACTATTTGCTATTTGTTATACTAACTGCTACTATTTTGATTTTAATTCACATTATAATTACATCACGGCAGTGAAACTATGAACTCAAGTGACCAAAATTTTTACATATTTTTATATAAAAGAAAGACAAAAGGGAAATAGCATCTCTGGAATGATGTAATACGTAGTTCAGCACATGTGAGTCTGCAGCGTGTGTGCTAATGCTGGATTCAGAGTTCACATGCAGCCTAATACACACACTTCTTATTTTATCTTCACAAATAACTGTATATATTTATATTTATATATTTACATATGGACTAACAAAACTAGAAGTTCACAGACAGCAGTGGTGTGTAGTATCAAAGTTCAGTTTTATGCTTGAAACCCTTTCTCTGATGATCGTGTAGCTCCGCCCCCTATCTGTGACGAATGCGGATACAGCAGAGCACAACTAATCCCGTGTTTCCTCCATTTATGCTTGACTTGAACTAACCTTATTTAAACTATATGTATATATATCATTTCATGTGTTATATCGTTTATATTTGTATTAAATCTTTTTTTTTTTTTTTTTTGGTGTTTTTAGTGATTGTGGATATTTAGACCAAATACATCCTTCTGAGGTCAACTATTATTACTGCACACACACACACACTCACAAACACACCTGAAGCTCCTCTGTGCGTGTGTGTGTGTGTGTGTGTGTGTGTTCAGCAGTGCAGTGCTGCGCTCTAACACCAGGGGGAGCACCGATCCCGGAGTGGAGTCGTGAGTCCCGCTCTCTCTCTCTGTGTGTGTGTGTGTGTGTGTGTGTGTGTGTGTGTGAGTCACGTGACCCTCCCCGCCGGTCCCCGGTCTCTGTGTGTCTCATGGCGGAGTGTCAGCGCTGAGGAGCGGATGGCGCGCGGATGGATCTCACTGCTCTCGCGCTGCCGCCGAACCGCCGCCGATTACCGACCGGAAGCGGATTGTTGTTGTTGTTGTTGTTGTTGTTTGTGCGGTGTGCTGTGATCGCGGGCAGGTGATGGCGGACACGCCGGTGGATGTGAGCGCGCTGCCGCCGGAGGTCCGGGAGCAGCTGGCGGAGCTCGAGCTCGAGCTGTCTGAGGGTGAGGACTGTCTGTCTGTCTGTCTGTCTGTCTGTCTCACACACACTCATCATCATCACCATCATCACCATCATCCGAACACACACACACACACACACACACACAGCAGATTGCGTAAGTCAGAGCAGTGACGCCTCACACCGGGATTAATGTCACACTGACCTCCTTTCTGTCTCCTCATCACACACACACACACACAGGCCCGTCATCATCCTCATCCTCCTCATCCTCTCTCTGAACTTCTGTTTATTTTTAATGTATCCGGTTCCCGGGCCGCAGTGTTGAAGCGCGCGGCCTGTCGGTGCGCGCGTGGGATCCGTTCACGCGATGCTGGATTTATCTGTTTATGTTTATTACTGTTTATTACTGTTTATTACTGTTTATTAGTGTTTTTGGCGCCTCTCCACCGACTCATGATGAATAAATCACTCTTATTGTTCTGTAGTGACTCACACACACACACACACACACACACACACACACACTGCTGGGGGACTCACCTCTCTCTCTGCACACACACACACACACACACACACGGTGTTATTCATCTACAGTTAATTCTCACGAGCGCGCAGTGACGTCATGATCTACATAACACACACACACGAGCACGAGCACGGACAGATCTATTTTTAGTTTATTTATTTATTTATTTTATTTTATTATTTATTTCTTGCTCACTTCCGCCATAATGATTTCAAACCCTCAGATGCGCGGGGCGCGTGTGTGTGTGTGTGTGTGTGTGTTTTAACAATAAAGACAGATCTTCTTCTTTCCGTGTGTTTCCGTGTCTTCGCACGTGCAGGTGATTATTTTTGTAATATGACCTCAGAGTCACGTTCAGTCTTTGATCCTCAGGATATCAGCGTAGGCCGAACCGCAGAACACACCTAGAACCTCTTCAGTCTCCCACGTTACCCATAATGCCCTTCCGCTAGCTCTGCAGTGGGATGTCCCCCGATGCAGCAGCGCTTTAATGCTCTACACACTCCGGCATCGGCTGTCTCTCATCAGCCGAGGCATCGAGCTGAACTGCATTCTGGGACTTTGAGTCTCCTCCAGACCTGCTCCTCCTCCTTGTATGAGGTGATCCAGGTGTGATTCAGGGTCTGCAGGTCTTGTGCTCAGTGATGTCATCTTGCTCTGTTCCTCCTCCATCACCTTCTCATGACCGCGCCCAAACTGTCGTGGTTTCAGCTGTTGGTTGGAGATTATTATGAGGTTCTGAGGAGGTCCAGAGGTCACCTGGTTCAAAGGTCTGATTCATGCTCTGGATCTCAGCTTGGTGCTGGTGCCGTACTGCTGCAAACCTCCGTAACTGCTTTAACACTACAAAGGCATGCGGCATCTTCATAAGTCCGCTCTGGGTGTCACTGCGCGCTCGTGCCTCATTACTAACAGGTTTGTGTAACCGCAAGCTCTTCTGCATCCAGCTGGAGTGGTGAGGCGTCTCGAGTGTTCAGCATCATCACCTGGTTGATCTTCAGACCCACAGATGTCTTTCTTCTCCTGTGTGTGTTTGAGTATGAGACTAGCTCATCAGACTGATGCCTCTTCAGATTTCCTCTATGACGTCACACGAGCGTTAGCGTCTCAAATTCTCACAGGTGCTTCATGGCTGTGAATAAGGCTGAACCTCGCCGCTCGTCTGACTGACCGCTGATCTGTGAGCGTGAGAACCTGATGTTCCTCCAGTAACCTGAGACTGGAGTTGCAGCAGTGTGAGTGTGTGTTATCAGGAGAGCTGTGTCACTCACAAACTCCTCGTGCTGCTGCTGCGCTGGTCTTCACACACCTGAACACACCATCTCTGAAAGCTGCAGTTTGTGTGTGCACGACGTTTATGCTAACAGACGATGAAGTCAAGTCAATTTTATTTATATAGCGAAGC
>QNUK01000126.1:1622500-1680000 GCA_013621035.1 Clarias magur | reverse complement strand
GTGTGTGTGTGTTGTAGTGTGTGTGTGTGTGTTGTAGTGTGTGTGTGTGTGTTGTAGTGTGTGTGTGTGTGTTGTAGTGTGTGTGTGTGTGTTGTAGTGTGTGTGTGTGTGTTGTAGTGTGTGTGTGTGTGTTGTAGTGTGTGTGTGTGTGTTGTAGTGTGTGTGTGTGTGTTGTAGTGTGTGTGTGTGTGTTGTAGTGTGTGTGTGTGTGTTGTAGTGTGTGTGTGTGTGTTGTAGTGTGTGTGTGTGTGTTGTAGTGTGTGTGTGTGTGTTGTAGTGTGTGTGTGTGTGTTGTAGTGTGTGTGTGTGTGTTGTAGTGTGTGTGTGTGTGTTGTAGTGTGTGTGTGTGTGTTGTAGTGTGTGTGTGTGTGTTGTAGTGTGTGTGTGTGTGTTGTAGTGTGTGTGTGTGTGTTGTAGTGTGTGTGTGTGTGTTGTAGTGTGTGTGTGTGTGTTGTAGTGTGTGTGTGTGTGTTGTAGTGTGTGTGTGTGTGTTGTAGTGTGTGTGTGTGTGTTGTAGTGTGTGTGTGTGTGTTGTAGTGTGTGTGTGTGTGTTGTAGTGTGTGTGTGTGTGTTGTAGTGTGTGTGTGTGTGTTGTAGTGTGTGTGTGTGTGTTGTAGTGTGTGTGTGTGTGTTGTAGTGTGTGTGTGTGTGTTGTAGTGTGTGTGTGTGTGTTGTAGTGTGTGTGTGTGTGTTGTAGTGTGTGTGTGTGTGTTGTAGTGTGTGTGTGTGTGTTGTAGTGTGTGTGTGTGTGTTGTAGTGTGTGTGTGTGTGTTGTAGTGTGTGTGTGTGTGTTGTAGTGTGTGTGTGTGTGTTGTAGTGTGTGTGTGTGTGTTGTAGTGTGTGTGTGTGTGTTGTAGTGTGTGTGTGTGTGTTGTAGTGTGTGTGTGTGTGTTGTAGTGTGTGTGTGTGTGTTGTAGTGTGTGTGTGTGTGTTGTAGTGTGTGTGTGTGTGTTGTAGTGTGTGTGTGTGTGTTGTAGTGTGTGTGTGTGTGTTGTAGTGTGTGTGTGTGTGTTGTAGTGTGTGTGTGTGTGTTGTAGTGTGTGTGTGTGTGTTGTAGTGTGTGTGTGTGTGTTGTAGTGTGTGTGTGTGTGTTGTAGTGTGTGTGTGTGTGTTGTAGTGTGTGTGTGTGTGTTGTAGTGTGTGTGTGTGTGTTGTAGTGTGTGTGTGTGTGTTGTAGTGTGTGTGTGTGTGTTGTAGTGTGTGTGTGTGTGTTGTAGTGTGTGTGTGTGTGTTGTAGTGTGTGTGTGTGTGTTGTAGTGTGTGTGTGTGTGTTGTAGTGTGTGTGTGTGTGTTGTAGTGTGTGTGTGTGTGTTGTAGTGTGTGTGTGTGTGTTGTAGTGTGTGTGTGTGTGTTGTAGTGTGTGTGTGTGTGTTGTAGTGTGTGTGTGTGTGTTGTAGTGTGTGTGTGTGTGTTGTAGTGTGTGTGTGTGTGTTGTAGTGTGTGTGTGTNCATACACACACACACACACACACACACACACACACACACACACACACACACACACACACAGATTTCAGCAGCAGCTCTTTGCTGTAGTGTGTGTCAGTGTGGCTCTCTGGAGACAATAAAGGGACATTGCCTACACACACACACACACTCTTCATGGCATCTCTCTTTGTAGAGTAGCCTTTGGAGCACAATTTTTACCTCGCTGTCTTTTACACACACACGCACGCACGCACACACACACACACACACACACACACACACACACACACACACGGTCTACCTCAGGCAGTGTTAAATAATTTAGCATCTAAGAAGCCTTCTTTTTCTTTTTTTTTTATTCATTTGTATTTATTTATTTATTTATTTTTTGGTGGCCAAGGGACAGGTCAGCCAACAGCTCTCCCCAGATTGTGCGTGTGTGCAGAGGTGCCAGTCGAGACTCCGGGCCCATTGAAAGCCTTACGCTTCCCGAGTCTCCAAGCTCGAAGAAGCCAAACACACCAAGTCTGAAACCCATGTGACACATTCAAATCTTTTACAACTTGAATTATTAACTTATAAATTTAATTCTATTATATTGTGGCTTGTGCACGTGTTTCCTGAAGTCAGGGGTCGGGTTTAATGAGAGGGTGAAGTCTGGTTTGCTAAAGCCGTGAGTCGGGTTTAGGAAGAGAGTGATGGTGGACTTGCCCTGAGCTCCCAGTGATCCAGATACCCTCTGCCCTCTGCACCTGTGTGACTCATCCAGGTGCTGAACTGGACTCCATGTTATTCTGTTGTATTGAACGTCCAGCTGCCTGACACAGTATGTCGGCATAAATTCCCTGCTATCGTCATCACCCAAATGAGGAGGGGTTCTTTGTTGAGTCTGGTTCCTCTTAAGGTTTCTTCCTATTTGCCATCTCAGAGTTTTTCCTTGCCACTGTCACTGTTGCCCTTGGCTTGCTCTTCAGGGACAGTCTGATTATTATGATCTACTCACATTTTTACTTGCTCATACACACCCATCCATAATTTTCTTTTAATTTTGTGAAGCTGCTTTGTTAAAAGCGCTCTATAAATAGAATTGAATTAAAGGAGGTTGGGATAGCTCAGTGGTTAAGGCATTGGAATTTGGTCCAGAAGGTCCCAGGTTTGAACCCCACCACCACCACCAAATTACCCCTGTTGGGCCCTTGAGCGAGGCACTTAACCCTCAACTGCTCAGAAGAATAATGAGATAAAAAAAAAATGTAAGGTGCTCTGGATGAGGGTGTCTGCCAAATGCTGTAAATGTAAAGCGGGATGAGAGAGTGAAGTCTGGTTTGCTGAAGCCGGAAGTCGGGTTTAGAAGAGAGAGTGAAGTCGGGTTTGCTGAAGCTGGCAGTTGGGTTTGATGAGAGAGTGAAGTCGGGTTTGCTGAAGCCGGAAGTCGGGTTTAGGAAAGCAAGTGAGGCCGGGCTCCCTGAAGGCAGGCGTCGGGTTTAATGAGCGAGTTAAGTCAGACTCGCTGTAGCCAAGAGTCAAGTTTAGGGAGAGAGTGAAGTCAGACTCACTGAAGCTGGGAGTCGGGTTTAGGGGGAGAGTGAAGTCAGGTAATGTGGCTTTTCGAAACTGGCTGAATGTAATTTATGTTACACTTGATTACTGATTTCTGTACAGCTTGGGTGAAATGCACCCTCTGCTTTCTGTTCGCCTCACTTTCTGTTCGCCTCACTGCCATAATAAATATTTCAACCCTAATTTTCTCCAGAATGCTGCATTTTCCTCACAACTTTCTGCTTAACTCCAGCTTAGCCAGCAGGTGAAGATGAATTCCTGTAAAAATCGATCGGAGTTCCCCTTTAAGAGGACTCTCAAAGACCTGTAGCCTCCCCTCCATTTCCCTTCTCGCACCTCCTTCATCCCTTCTCCTTCTCCATCTCTTCATCCCCGCGGCTTCTCTCTCCTTTCCTCTCAGTCCACTCGCATTGATTTTGCCTTCGCTTTTGATTTGACCGTGGCCGGGGTTGTGGAGGCACAGAGAGAGGAAGAGAGGAAGGGAAAAGGAGGAGAGAGAAGAAAGGAAGAAGAGAACGACTCTGAGGGAGAGGCGAAGGGTTCTGCTCTGTAAAGCTGCAGTACATGCTGACCATCATTGATGAAATACTTTGTTCTTATTTCGGTTTCAGAACTTTGTCCACTTCATCCAGTCCATTCTGCCATCTCTGTTTTTTAAAAACAGCAGTATGATGCAGAGAGAGAGGGGCGCAGGATTATTTATTTATTTGTTAAAGTTTTTTATTAAAGATCACAGACATGTCGACAACCAAGGTTTCCATATGGAATACATTTTTTAGTTATTATTTTGAAACACGTTCTGGTTCAAAGTGATGAAAAAAAATTTTCTAAGCAGACGTTTGTCTAACTTTGTCTAACCTACGGAACGTAAGAAACAAACTCGTTTCAAAGACGTTTCACTGCATTGAATGGAAAAAAATTCGATTTGTCTTTGAAAAATAAAAACATACGTGTGTGAGTCAAAAATTATCCGCACTCTGGCTGTAGAAAAATATTTTAGTTAACTTTGGGAAAAGACAAATACATTGTTTTTTTAACGTAATCTCTTTGATTTTCAATACAATTTGTCAATCAGTTAATAAACTTTCGCATTCCCTCATTGAAAAAAATATTTCAGGCCAAGCTGTGAGCCACGAATGCACCGCTGTCTTTAATTCTTCACCAGCAGTGAATCTACAGTCGTGGCCAAAAGTTTTGAGAATGACACAAATATTAGTTTTTGCTAAGTTTGCTGCTAAAGTGCTTTTAGATATTTGTTTCAGTTGTTTCTGTGATGTACTGAAATATAATTACAAGCACTTCATACGTTTCAAAGGCTTTTATCGACAAGTACATGACATTTATGCAAAGAGTCAGTATTTGCAGTGTTGACGCTTCTTTTTCAGGACCTCTGCAATTCGGCTGGGCTGCTCTCAAACAACTTCTGGGCCAAATCCTGACTGATAGCAACCCATTCTTTCATAATCACTTCTTGGAGTTTGTCAGAATTAGTGTGTTTTTGTTTGTCCACCCGCATCTTGAGGATTGACCACAAGTTCTCAATGGGATTAAGATCTGGGGAGTTTCCAGGCCATGGACCCAAAATTTCAATGTTTTGGTCCCCGAGCCACTTAGTTATCACTTTTGCCTTATGGCACGGTGCTCCATCGTGCTGGAAAATGCATTGTTCACCAAACTGTTGTTGGATTGTTGGAAGAAGTTGCTGTTGGAGGGTGTTTTGATACCATCCTTTATTCATGACTGTGTTTTTGGGCAAAATTGTGAGTGCGCACAATTCCCTTGGATTAGAAGCAACCCCACACATGAATGGTCTCAGGATGCTTTACTGTTGGCATGACACAGGACTGATGTTAGCGCTCACCTTTTCTTCTCCGGACAAGCCGTTTTCCAGATGCCCCAAAAAATCAGAAAGAGGCTTCATTCGAGAATATGACTTTGCCCCAGTCCTCAGCAGTCCATTCGCCATACTTTTTGCAGAAGATTAATCTGCCCCTGACGTTTTTTTTGGAGAGAAGTGGCTTCTTTGCTGCCCTTCTTGACACCAGGACATCTTCAAAAAGTCTTCACCTCCCTGTGTGTGCAGATGCGCTCACACCTGCCTGCTGCCATTCCTGAGCAAGCTCTGCACTGGTGGCACTCCAATCTCGCAGCTGAATCCTCTTTATCCTGGTGCTTGCTGGACTTTCTTGCACACCCTGAAGCCTTCTTAACAAAAATTGAACCTCTTTCCTTGAAGTTCTTGAGGACCCTATAAAATTGATTTAGGTGCAATCTTAGTAGCCACAATATCCTTGCCTGTGAAGCCATTTTTATGCAATGCAATGATGGCTGCACGCGTTTCTTTGCAGGTCACCATGGTTACCAATGAAAGAACAATGATTTCAAGCATCATCCTCCTTTTAACATGTCAAGTCTGCCATTCTAACCCGATCAGCCTGACATAATGATCTCCAGCCTTGTGCTCGTCAACATTCTCACCTGAGTTAACAAGACGATTACTGAAATGATCTCAGCAGGTCCTTTAATGACACCAGTAAAATGCAGTGGAAAGTTTTTTTCGGATTAAGTTAATTTTCATGGCAAAGAAGGACTATGCAATTCATCTGATCACTCTTCATAACATTCTGGAGTATATGCAAATTGCTATTATAAAAACTTAAGCAGCAACTTCCAATTTCCAGTATTTATGTAATTCTCAAAACTTTTGACCACAACTGTACATCCATGTAGGGCTGCTTTCAGGCGACCAAACGGGTAAAAGTGTGATGAAGTGACATCAGAACTATAGGGAGGACTCTGTCACTTTAACACGTCAGAGTGTCGACAGTGTGGGCAGAAGTGTGCGGACGTGCGTCAGATATCAGTCCTCTGTGTTTAATCTGACGTTTAGTCTTCAGCTCTTCAATAAGCGTCTCTCTTTAACGAGCACTGTTGATTTGTTGAACCTTTTTCCTAATAATGTTCCAATACTTCTGGCCATTGAAAATCCCGGAAAACTGTCAGCATTGATGAATTTTCCAGCTGATGGTCAACTTTTTAACTTTTTCTGAAGGATGTTTCTGTTCCATACTCATGCCGTTTGCTCTCAGGCTCGTAGTAATGAATCCGTGTCTCGTGATTGTCTTTAATAAACTTTCACCTTCCCGCTAAAAATCGCTCCAAATTTAGTTCGCAGATATACAAACACTTCTGCTCTTCCGTGAGTTGTTTCAGCACCAGGTATATCCTCAGACCAAATCCATATTTACTCACATCGCAGTTACAAATGAACTGATGGAAAACATTCACACCTGCACCAGCAGCGATTGGGGAGACGGGAGGCTCGAACGGAAAGCGCTGATGAGGAGGTGCGGCCAACAGGAGCTTTAATACAACTTGGAGTGCGGATCTTTTGTGACTCACCATTTGTGACTTTGGAGTAAATCACTGTGGTGTAAGAGGAATAAAGCACTTTGTGACATTAAGTACAGTAACTTTGCTTAGCATCAGGCTGTATCACTCCATCGATGATGATTGAGTATTATTATTATTATTATTTTCTAATAAGATCATGCTTTATGTGGTTTTAAAATTTCTTTGATTTAAATCTTTTAGGCAGCACTGAGGTTTTACACTTTAAATACAAGAATGCTATTATGAAAATTAATATTAATATTAAATCTAAAAGTGTTACTAGGTCATTTAATAATATATTTTTTAAAAGCAATTAATTTATAATTGTAGCATGTAATAAAGCACATTAACAGCATTAGCATTTTTGTGAACTCTTAAAAAAAATAATAATAATAATAAAAAATCAGTTACAGTACCCCCACCCAATTCCTGATCCCCCCCCCCCCCGGTACTTTTCTTTTCTTTCCGCTCTCTAATTAGCTTCTCAGCGTCTCACCCCTAATGTGACATGTTTATTGCCTTAACTAACAACTCATTAGCCCGCTGGATGTTTTGTCAATATTAATTTATTCATTGACGCTGGGTCGACGCTTAAACCAAGATGTCCGCTCTGAGGAACAGGGCCAACTCTCTCTGGCCCGCCTCCAGTCCAGGGGTGCGGTAAATTTAGCTCTGTGCTCTGGGTAATTAGCTGATCTACTGCTGCTCGGGGAGCGGAGGTGTTAAATCTTATTTGGGAGGCTTGGTCCTTCGTGGTGGGATTTTTTTTCTTCTTCTGGTCATGACAAGACCTAGCACTAGTCAGGGTGTAAAAACTTGTGTATTTCTCTAGACCTCTAGATGTTTTTCGTACTACATCGAGAGCCAGGTTTTAAGAAAGTGATTATATTAACATTTATATTTTATTCTTTAGATTTATAGAGCCATTAGATTGCTGAATATTACGTTTAGCTACAGCGTGAAATGCTAGTCTGCTAGCTAAATTTAATGCCATTTTTTGTTTGATTGGATATGATCAAATTAGCAATGCAAACTAGCATAGTTAAATGCTTTGTAACTAATATAAGTGAGAAAGTGAAGAAATACTAATTTAATCAGTTCTGGAGTTCCTCAGGCGAAATTTCATATTGTGAAATGCATTTTCCCATAAGGAATAATGTAAATGCAGATGATCCGTTCTAGCCACCTAAAAATATTACCAATATTGCCAATTTGCAACACTATAATTATATTTTTGCATATAAAAACAATCAAAACATTTAGAAAAGACATGTAAATTAAGTAAAATATGAACTAAATAGATATTAAACCTTTGATTAAACCTGTATTTATGATTCACCTTAACTCATGATTCCTCTTGTCACCGGCTGCTTTGTGGCTCCCTTTTCTTCTTGCTACCGTCCTTGATAACATTCTTGGGATTCATGGTGCTGTGTCTACACTAAGTCTTGCACAAAATACAAAAAAAAAAAGGCATTCTGTTCTGCTCGTCCCGGTCGCTCGTATCCTGAAAATGCTTTGTATGCCACGGCAAATTTCTTGCAAAATTACTCAATTAAGGCAAGTATTTGTGTGGCTCTGTTTGTATGCCGAGGTACCGCTGTATATAACTGTAATTCCATAACTGGATGAAATGAATGAATGAATCTTGGATTATTTACCTAAAGACTCACCTGGACGTGTTTTATTCATTAAATAACCTACATGACGTTATTTATAAGTCATGGCTAATGCAAGGTTGTCGTGTCTAGGTATCAGGCACATTAGTCAGTGTTGACTTTTTTTTTTCTTCTTCTTTTTTTTTTGCGCGCACACACCCTCCTGTGCGTGCTGAAGTCCCGGGGGGACTTAATGAGGCGCACGCTCACGCCTCGAGTTCATTTAAACAGAGTTTAGGCAACGACGCTCGGCTGCATGAGAACATTGATCTCGAGGTGTAGGAAGTTAGTGATGATGCGGCTGGGGTGTGTGTGTGCATGCGCGTGTGTGTGTGTGTGCATGCGTGTGTGTGTGTGTGTGTGTGTGTGTGTGTGTGTGTGTGTGTGTGTGTGTGGGAGACGAGGACAGGATTCTGAGGCTCAATCGATTCCAGCCTCCGAAATGTGTGGGTGTACACTGACTGATAAACCACTGGGGAGAGGGTACACACACATGCACTCGCGCAACACACACACACACACACACACACACACACACACATATATATATATATATATATATAGGAGGTTAAAAATCTGCACATGCTCGTGGTCATGTCCTGAAGTAGCAGGTGAGGTGTAATACGAGTCTGTCTCTCTCTCTCACACACACACACTATATCTCCAGGCTCTGTGTAGACTCCTATAGCGTGAGAGCCTGAGTATCAGCTACGTTACTGTCCATCTTCGTAACCACAGCTGTTCACCCTCTTCTGTATCCTCATGTTCGTGCAGAATCCTGTGGTGACTAAAGTCCCTGTGATTGACAGGGGAGAGGGAATATGCCCTTCCCACCCAGACAGCACAGACTGTTTTAGTCTCCATACCTCTGTCTCAAGGTTGCTGTTTTCATACCTCTGTCTCTGTGTGCCCATCTCCGTTCCTCTGTCTACGTGCCTCCGTCTCCGTTCCTCTGTCTCCGCGCCACTATCTCCGTTCTTCTCTTTATGTCTCCGTTCCTCTGTCCCTGTGTGTCCCCGTTTCTCTCATTGCGCGGCCATCTCCGTTCCTCTGTCTCCGCGCCGCTGTCTCCGTTCCTCTCTTTGTGTCTCCGTTCCTCTGTCCCTGTGTGTCTCCGTTTCTCTCATTGAGCGGCCGTCTCCGTTCCTCTGTCTCCGCGCCGCTGTCTCCGTTCCTCTCTTTGTGTCTCCGTTCCTCTGTCCCTGTGTGTCTCCGTTTCTCTCATTGCGCGGCCGTCTCCGTTCCTCTGTCTCCGCGCCGCTGTCTCCGTTCCTCTCTTTGTGTCTCCGTTCCTCTGTCCCTGTGTGTTTCCGTTTCTCTCATTGCGCGGCCGTCTCCGGTCCTCTGTCTCCGCGCCGCTGTCTCCGGTCCTCTGTCTCCGTGCCGCCGTCTCCGTTCCTCTGTCTCTGCAGCTCTGTCACTCTCATGTTTTTTTTTCTCTAGCTGAAGTGTTTGTCCACAAGCTCAGTTATTTCGCTCTGTCGTTCTCTGTTGCCGCAGTAATTAAGAGTGCAGACGAGCCGGTACCTCAGCGACCTGTTGCCGGTGAGCAGACGGAGATGGATGGTGGTGCGAGAAGGATAATCGTGTCTCTGATTATTTAGCAGTTGATCCATCAGCAACAACATAAAAATTGATCTGGGCGACTGACACACGGGCCATGTAGAGGCTGTGTCTTCTGGTGTGTGTGTGTGTGTGTGTGTGTGTGTGTTCTAAGAGTGTGTGAATTTGTTTCTGGTTTTTACACAAACCGTGTGGTCATAATTTCCAAAATGAGTGTGTGTGTTGGCCTTTGTACTCCTTTTATGGCCTGCCTTGACAGTGATTTTAGCCTTCAGATTGTGTGTGTGCGCGTGTGGGGTATATGTCACTTTCTCAAACAGATTGACAGAACTTCATTCTCACTCTCCCTCCACACACACACACACACACACACACACCAGCACACAGTGTGTCCCCTAAATGTCTTTTGCTGTCTCCAGGCACCGTCGCAGTGGAGATTTAAGGCTGTAAAGAGGCGGGAAAGTAAAAAAAAAAAAGAAAACTGGCTTCCATTATGTCACCAAGTGTCTGAGCCGATGATTTTCAGCCAGCCACACACACACACACACACTGCGGACACATTTTTCTGTCTATATGTGGTGTATATACGCATTGTCCATGCAGTGTGTGTGTGTGTGTGTGTGTGTGTGTGTGTGTGTGTGTGTGTGTGTGTACACGTATGCTCTGAGGGATGCTCCTGGCATGGTTATTGAGGAGTTCCTGCTGCAGTGTGTGTGCCTCCATTTCTCACCTCAGCACAGGTGTGCAGTGTGTGTGTGACACAATAGGTGTCTCTCTGGAAATTGTTTGTTTCAAAACAAAGTGTGTCCTACTGTATGTATGGAACCTGTTATAGATTGTTCTAACTTTCTCTCTCACAGGTAAGGCGTTGACGTTCCTCCTCCTCCAGCCCCCGAGCCCCAAACTCCCCGCCCACAGCACGATCCGCCGAACAGCCATCGATCTGATTGGCCGAGGCTTCACCGTCTGGGAGCCGTACATGGATGTCTCGGCCGTGCTCATGGGCCTGCTGGAGCTGTGTGCCGACGCCGAGAAACAGCTGGCCAAGTGAGTACACACTCTATGTCTCACACCTGGGGCTCAGATGAGCTCAGAAAACAATAGAATTTGCATTTTTAATTTAGGAACAATATAAATATAGGAAAAAAATGTAAATATAATCATGTATAGAAATAAATTAAATATTCATAATCACACAATCATGTGTGTGTGTGTGTATATATATATATATATATATAATATATATATATATATATATATATATATATATATATATATATATATATATATATATATATATATATATATATAGCAGAAAATGTGGTCTGTGGTTTATAAATAACATTACATCAAGAAACTGTAGGTCAAATAAAAAGGTATACTGCTGTAAATATAATAAAACACAATTCCCTGGAGAAACCGTGAAGTAGGGGGCGCAATGGAGCAACGCTTTTCATGTTCTAAACGATGGAAATAGTTGTTTCACTATAAGAGTGTCAAGGTGAGGACGTTCCTGATCACGACTGCACTGTGCAAGTGTCTGAACGAGGACAGTTCTCGCGCGTTTTACGAGTGTCTGGGCGAGGTCAGTCCCGATCACGACTGCGCCGTGCAAGTGTCTGAACCAGGACAGTCCTGATCACGACTTCGTTGTTCGAGTGTCTGGGCGAGGTCAGTCCTGAGCGTGGCCGCGCTGTGCGAGTGTCTGGGCGAGGACGATTCTCGCGCGTTTATACGAGTGTCTGGGCGAGGTCAGTCCTGAGAGTGGCCACGCTGTGCGAGTGTCAGGGTGATGTCGACCTGTGCGTGGCGTCCCCCATATGTGCAGCCGGGGACGCAGTATACCGCGACGAGGACGCAGGCCGTAATGTGATTGCAGGACATTAATATGATGTAAGGACGTCTGCCACGCTGGACGGCTCGAGCTTTAAGAGGAGAATGGAGACCCATATGTCTGCAGGTCAGCATGGGCCGGGCCACCCCGCTAACCGGGTTAGGCGTTTGAAGGATACCCCCGGACCTAGCTCACCTCGTTAAGACGAAACCCGATCACCGCCACGGAGTTATTATCAATATAAATACGTCTGCCTTTTTTAGTGACGCGAGCTGATAATAGAGTTAGCGCAAAATGGCACTCATTTATCAGGCGGGAGAGAGGGACGAGGGAGGGGACGAGAAACGGGTGACCGCTAAACCTGGAGGGAGATTTGTTGCTCTGTTTCTGTCGGCCTCTCACTCCATCTCTCTTTATGCCTTTTTCTATTCCCTTCCCTCTCTCTCTCTCCCTCTCTCTCTCTCTCACACACACACACGCGCACACACACTCTCTCTCTGTTTATCTGTATCTCTGTCTCTCTTGCTTGCACTTTCTCTTTTCAAAATTCTTCTGTCCTTATGTCTCTTTCCCTCCCTTTTTTTTCTTTCGTTCTTACTTACTCACATTGTCTTTATTATACTGTATGTCCCTCTCTCTGTCCCTTTCTCTGTTTTCCTCTCTCTCTCTCTCTCTCTCTCTCTCTCTCTCTCACTCTCTCACTCTCTCACTCTCTCTCTGCTATCCCCTGTTATACACACACTTCGTCTTCATCCCTATCTCGCTACTCTCTCTTACTCACTCACTCGCAGCCTCTTTATCTCCATCTCTGTCTCTTTCTCATGCAGTTATGTTTCTCTCTCTCTCGCTCGCTCTCTTTCTTCCTCCATTTATATCTTCCTGTCTCTCTCTTTTACCCTGTTGACAGTATGATGACACACTCCTCTGTCTGACCGCCACATCAAAATGGCTGACATGGATTATCTTTTTTTTTTTAATTTTTTATGACAAATTAACTCTTCAGCCTAAGGATTGTGTCTGTGTGTGTGTCTGTGTGTGTGTCTGTGTGTGTGTCTGTGTGTGTGTCTGTGTGTGTGTCTGTGTGTGTGTCTGTGTGTGTGTCTGTGTGTGTGTCTGTGTCTGTGTCTGTGTCTGTGTGTGTGTGTGTCTGTGTGTGTGTCTGTGTGTGAGTCAGACAGACAGACAGAGCATGTGAACAACATATGTATGTGTGTGTGTGTGTGTGTTGAAGCAAGAGATATTGATCTACATGTTTCTGTATTTCTCTTATTCCTGTGTGTGATCGTGTCTCAGTGAAAACCTTCACACGCTCCACATTCGACCTTTTCATTCGGATATAAATCCTTAAACCCAAAGTTTCCCCCGGAGTTCACATCACAGTAATAAACAACAAACGTCTTTTCTGATTTCACCACGCTATGCTGGCGTCACTCTTGTTTCTTTCGTCTCTGTCAGTCCTATCTCTCTTTTCATCTCCTGTCCCTCTCATCTCTCTTGTACCCTTTTTTCCCCTCCTGTCCCTCTTCTTTCTCTTGTCCTCTTTTTCCTTTCTGCCCCTATCGTCTCTTTTGTCCTCTTCTTCCCTTCCTTCCCTATCGTCTCTTTTGTCCTCTTCTTCCCTTCCTTCCCTATCGTCTCTTTTGTCCTCTTCTTCCCTTCCTTCCCTATCGTCTCTTTTGTCCCTTTCTTCCTCTTTGTCTCTCTCATCTCTCCTGTCCATTGCTTCCCCTCTGACCCTCTCATCTCGCTTGTCCATTTCTTCTCTCATTTCTCTTGTCCATTTCTTCTCTCTCGTCTCTCTTGTTCCTTTCTTCCCTCCTGTCTCTCTCGTTTTTTTTGTCCATTTCTTCCCCTTTGTCCCTCGTCTCTCTCGTCCCTTTCTTCCCTCCTGAAACCCTCTCATCTCTCTTGTCCATCTCGTCTTTCTTGTCCCTCTCATCTGTCTTGTCACTCCCGTCTCTCTCGTCTCTCCTGACCATCTCGTCCCTCTGGTCTCTCTCGTCTCTTTGCTGCTGCTTGTGTTTACGCTTTACTGGAACAGCGTGTGAGATCGAGAACCCGCTTTACCCCGATCGCTCTTCTGATCAAAGTTATTGATCGGTTATTGGCAGAGGGCTGGAGCTTTAGAGCTTTAGAGACAGAGGATCAGTCACTTAATCCCTCATTTACACACATCTACAGATCTGCAGATCTCCCTCAGTCTCCCCGCCTTTACCTGCGTCCAGCGGCTCGGAGACGAGACCGGGCCGAACCGCAGTATCCACTCAGGCGCTCCTGGACTCTGGCTTCTCAAGTGTTTTTGTTGTGTTTTGTTTTGTTCGGTTGGTTTTATTTTTCCTCCATCATTAACTCTTCTGAGTTTGTTGTTTTATTGCTGTTATTTTAAAGTCGTCTGCTTTTTGTTTAGGTGTTTTGTCTCTCATTAAGTTCTTAGTGAGTTGTTACTTGTTGCTTCATTCTTCTAGTTTTGATGTTGTTTTTGTTTTAGTTTTTTGCCTTGCTTTGAATGTGTAGATCATTAAGTTTTCTGCTCCTTGCGTGTGTGTGTGTGTGTGTGTGTGTGTGTGTGTGTGTGTGTGTGTGTGTGTGTGTGTGTGTGTAAATCCTCCAGGCTGTTCTCTCTGCATTAATTAGTCTCCCATTGGCCGTGTGTCAGTGTTCACCAGAGCAGAAACTCATCACTTCTCCTGCTCTTACACACAAACACACACCACTGCAGCTCTCTTTTTAAAATATTAATTCATGGTTGGATTTAATAATAATAATTAGAATTTCAGTAAATATTTTGCTTTGTTGTGGCAAACAAGGTTTATACAGTGACTTGTTCTACCAAATTATATGTAACACAAAAGGTTTTTATTATTATTATAAAAATATATATATTATTACTATTATTTTTCAGCACTCGGGTAGCAGTGCCACTTTCTGGGATTATTCGGCTTTAAGCAAAACAGACACGTCTTTCTCTTTTTACAATCAAACATTTAACCCATAATATTGTCTCATTTAATTCTCTTCATTATTTAACTTGTAAAATAATGTAACTAGTAATAATACTGATTCAACCCTTTGACCGGCTAGATATAATGCGTTACTTTACTTTTTTTCTGGAATTAAAAAATAATCAAATCAAACAGAATTCTGGGTTAAAATTGATTCTTTTTTTTTTTCCAGGAAGCTGAATGAGTCTGATTTCTCTCTTCTTTTAAAAAAGAAAAAAAATCAAACAGTCTGCATTGGTTTATTGGGCCATAATTCAATAAATAGAAACGGAGCAACATTATAAATCATTACAGTAACAGAATATGTGTGTAATATTAAGACACGAGGCATGATAACACTTTATTTTATTTCAGAACTGAAAACTGATGCAGTAAAAAAAAAAACACACACAAACAAACAGGAAAATATGTATACACAGATGTCTTGCACAATTCCACAGCTTCACAAATCCAATAAATATAATTAAACAAATGCTGAACCAAACTTAAAATGAATTGTCTTCACAGAATAAAACATAAACATTTACAGGTCTGACTGAACTAAATAAAATAATAAATTATATATATAATGTTTTTTTCTTTTTGTTGATACGTTTTTTTTGGTATTTAATCATATCCAAAATATCTCTAGACATAAAATCGATATTTATCACTGCACAAACATTACAATTAATAACGATCGTTCTACACATAAATTCTGCCGTGTGTAAATATTAAAGCATCTTAAACAAATAAAACCTCTGACCTGATCAGTGATTAGACCCGATCCGAGTCATATCAGACTTAAAGCTGAGCCCAGTCTCCCCTTCGCATTTTAATCCTGTGTATCCTGTGTTTGAGCACTCGCTGTGTCTCGGCTTTGAACAAACGAAGTTTATTGACCGGTTCATTGCTCGAGCTTTAACGAGGACGCTGGCTGGAAGTCGTGCACATGCAGATGTGCTGATTGCAAAAAAATAATCCCTTTATTCTGATAACTAGACATCCGGAGAGCTTTCTCACGATGAGGCAGGAACACGTGTACACACACACACACACACACACACACACACACACACACACGTACCTACAGTACACAAACAAACAAATTCCTGATCCTGGAGGATGTTTGTGTTTGAGCAGGGAGTACTGTAAAACATATAAATTTTTAAATAATTAGAATTGTAATGCTAATAATTATAATCAAAATATTATAATACGAAGAATCAATATTATAAAATCTAGATCTGTTTATTTATATATATATAATGTGATTGTGATTAATAAATTATGTATTCATTCAAAAATATTTTTGTTAGTAAATAAATAAAAAAAACATTTTTTTTATATTAACAATATTAAAAAGCTTTTATTGCTGCTGCTGTAATATTGTATATAATTTTAATTAGTTTATTTTATCCCACATTTATTGATTCTTAATACTGCTAATTTTTTTCTGGTATTAAAAAAGTGTTTTATTAATTATAAATAATTAAGTGACTTCAAATAAAAGAACGTTGCAAAATATCAACAAAGTAAACCTTAGAATTTTCAGATGTTTTGATGCGTTTTATATTTTATTTTTGATTACTAATAAAACTAAATTTTGTTAACTAATTTCTTTAAGAATTTTAAACAGACTTTAGTTTCTAGACATGTCTAGAAATATAAATGTATTTTTATTTTATATACAATTAAGACAAAAAATATGTTTTTGTTATACAGTAATCACATTATCAGAAAATAAAACAAGTAAAATGAATGAATAAAATAAATAGTTGAATGTATAAATTTTTACAGATATTTTGGTTTTTAATCTCGTTATTAGATTACTGAATTTGAGCTCATAATTGAAATTATATACGGTATATAATTTTTGTCATTATTTAATTAATATAGAGAATTAATTACATGCAGGAAACCTCCAGAGAACATGATATAAAAAACATTTTAATTGTTTTTAATTATACAAAAAGTAATAGATGAATTAAAAACAATTGACAGAGTGAATGGTGACATAAAACTGACCTGATAGGTTTGTGGGTGTGGCCTAATGCTAATATGCTAATGAGCATCGTAGATTGACAGCATGCAGTTTAACTGAATGTCACGTATTTCAGTGTTAAAGCTGAAGGTGAGGAAACTTCTGACGCTGTTACTTTTCCGGTTTCTTATCTTAATGCAACAGCTTGCTAAAATCATTGATTCATTTTAGCCATTGTGTGTGTGTGTGTGTGTGTGTGTGTGTGTGTGTGTGTGTGTGTGTAGAACCTTATGTTTAGGGCATAAACCTGTAAAAGTAAAGATTAAATAATATGATCAGTGATACTGACATATTTATCCTGCTACTATTACACTGCCTGTGTGAGTGTGTGTATCTGGCTGTTTAATAAATGTTCATACATTTATTGAATAAATTGTACAGCCATGTGTTTATATTTAGAATTATTGCCAGTACATGTGTGTGTGTGTGTGTGTGTGTGTGTGTGTGTGTGTGAGAGAGAGAGAATGTTTCAGCATCCTTTAGTGAGGTCACAAATACATACATACACATTTTATAAAAATACATATTGCCGCTTTAATCCATTAAAGCGGCAATATGTAACTTTTTTTTTTTAGATTCTCCAGCTGTATACTGTGTGTGTGTGTGTATTACTGTAGGCATCTCACAGAAGAACATATCATGAAATTTATTCTGCACACCCCCTCAAGCACATAGATGTATTAATCAATATTTGTGATTAACAGATTGATTGAGGATTTAGTAGTGTAAGATTAAATCGCACCTGTAGTTCCTCATCAATCTGCAGAGATATACGAGTTGAAAAAAAAAAGTTTTTGCAACAACATGTCTTTAGGAGTAGGCGTTTAGCTAGGCAGCACAATTTTTTGGATGTTTCTAATTTAATAACTCTATTTCTTTAAATATCACGCCCTTAAGTTACATACCGACGCTTTAAATTTTCTCCCAGAAGAGTTCTTCCATTTTCATTCCTCTGAGATCAACTTGTTATTTGTAATCCAGCTTCGAACCCGAGCGGTGTGATGTTTCGTTGTGTTGCGTGGCCGAGATCATTAGGCGCTTCATGTGGGTTGGGCGCATCGAGGAGGAGGATGAAGGAGATTGATCAGGAACAGCTGTGTAGCTGGAGCGGCATTGATCAGCGGCGCTAAGCTAACTTTAGCTCAGGAGACCGATCAAACACCAGACAGGAGTGATTTTTACAGTCTAGAGCCGTCAACATGCGTGTAGTGCTTTAAGCATCGACAACATCTCTCTCTCTCTTTCTCTCTCTCTCATACTCTCTATCGCTTCCTCGTTCTCCGTGTGTGTGATATGTGCCGGAGTTGTAGGGCAAGCATTAGGTCGTTATTGTTCTGATGAGTTCAGAAGCAGAAGGAAATCCCAGGTGGTGTGGTGTAAAAGCTCTGTGTTATCATGCCGACAGAACTGTTTCTGGCTTCCAGTTATTACCTCTACTGCTATTAGACCGGTCCTGAGAGAGAGAGGTGTGAAAGGATGGAGGCAGTAAAGGCCCGGTTTGAGTCGAGGAGTTCAGGGATCAGTCACAATGAATATGCGTCTGATTTTGTGATTCACTGAGCCTGTGACTGATTCACCGAGTCAGTATGTAATTCACAGACAGATTCAGTGAGTCTCTGAGTCAGTGAGTGATTCGATGAGTCACAAAACAAGTGAGTCAGAAATTCAGGGAGGCAGTAGGAAAGTCGAGCAAGCGGGAAGAACAGAGCTAATGTAAGAAGGATAGAATCAGTAAGAGCGATGTAGTGAGTCAGTCAGCGAATGAATCACTATAGTTCAGTTGAGTATGGAAGAAAACAAGGGATCAGCTGATTAGGGAGTCAATAAAAAAAATTAAATAAAAGAGAGTCAGTGTTCGGTTTGTGAGAGATTTAGTCAACGGCCGACTAAGTGAGTCAGGGGCAAGTCAGCAGCAATTGAGTCAAGGGCTGTGTAAGTGAGTGAACTCATATGTGAGACATTAATTTAGTGATTCACTGAATGAGGCAGTTGGTGAGTCAGTCAGATAGTGAGTCAGAATAAACGGTTACTGGGCAGGTTGGTGGGTAACGGAAGAAGTAAGGAGTCAATTAGAGGAAAGGGAAAGAGTCAATAAGATACAAGAGTTTGATTTGGTGATTTATTCAGTGTATCAGTGAATGAGTTAGGGACTCAGCAAACAACCAAGTGATTGAGCGAGTGACTCTGGCTCTTAGTGAATCAGTGATGTATTAGCGATTTAAGGATTATCGAGCGAGTCAGTGCGTGAGCCAGTGAGCAGTTCTAGTGAGTTAGTGAGTGATTCGGGGAGTCAGTAAACTATTCAGAGTTGGCAAGCAATTGAAGGAGTCAGAGAGGGATTCAGTAACTCAGTGAAAGATTGAGTGAGTCACATGATTCACTTGAAGGATCAAGTTGGTTATTGACAGGTTCAGGGAGTCAGAGAGCATTCTGTGAATTAGTGAGTGGTTCAGGGAGTCAGTGAGTCAATCAGGGAGTGACTGAGCAATTCACTGAGTCAGTTAGTGACACATTGACTGAGGAAGTGAGTCAATGAGGAAATTGGTGACTGATTCATGGATTCAGGAAGTGAGTCAGTGATGAGATTGGTGACTGACTCATGCAGTCGGTGAGAGACTCGGGGAGTCGGTGATGGATGAAGTAAAATTAGTGATTTGTAATCGAGTAAACTGATGTGCATGTGTGCTGGTCCTGTGCAGTGACTGAGCAGTGAAATGAAGAGGCTCTTTTCCAGAAGTCTGAGAGACAGAGAGAGACAGTGAGAGAGAGAGAGAGAGAGAGAGAGAGATGTGCAGCTGAACACCAGCCTGTGATTTTAAAGCCCAAAGGCAGCAGCGTAACATCCCTGAGAATTAAAGATGAAATAAAGTGTGTTTGTGATTTTAAGCCCTTTAGATAGTCATAGCGGAGTGGATTATCGACATCAGGGACATGAGACGAGGCGTAACTGTGTGTGTGTGTGTGTGTGTGTGTGTGTGTGTGTGTGTGTGTGTGTGCGTGTGCGTGCACACTGGAAAGATTCTGAAAAAAGGATCACATGAGGGTGAGGCGGGAAAAGCCTTAAGATTTAAGATATCTGAAATAGAAGTCTAGTACAGCGGAACAGAGAGCAGTGCTAGCATAGCGCTAGGAATTAGTGTACCACGCGTGTCACAAGGTTTTGCTCTAGGGCGTACACACACACTTTGATCAGCCAGCCTCGAGCCTAATGCATATTCACACACAGACACACAAAGGCACGGGTGATTTGTTAACAAGGGGCCTCACCAAGGTGCAGTTGACTGTGCGATTTGCATGGTGGTGTGTGAAGCGCGTGTGTGTGTGTGAGGAAGAGGGAGGGGTGTATTATACGACCATATTGTCCTCAGTCTATTACGCTGCTCCCATTTGAATGATCCCATTGACCTTGAGCTGACATTATAAGCTGGGTCTAATCTTTTCACTGTATATATTCTAATTAATTCTTTTACCATTTTCCCTCCTC
Source organism: Clarias magur (assembly GCA_013621035.1). Classification (NCBI taxonomy): domain Eukaryota; kingdom Metazoa; phylum Chordata; class Actinopteri; order Siluriformes; family Clariidae; genus Clarias; species Clarias magur. The sequence continues at coordinate 1,660,055 of QNUK01000126.1, read as the reverse complement.
TTTGGTGTGTTTGTGTGTGTTTGTGTGACCGTGTGTGGTTTGTGTGACCGTTTGTGTGACCGTGTGTGACCATGTGTGACCGTGTGTGTTTGTGTGTGTTTGTGTGTATGTTTAGCATTACAATGGGGCTTCCACTGAACCCGGCGGCCGACTCTGCCCGCTCCTCTCGGCACGCTCTCTCTCTGATCGCCACGGCACGACCGCCTGCCTTCATCACCACCATCGCCAAAGAGGTCTCTATCTCTCTCTCTCTCACTCACAGGCGCAGACACACACACACACACACACACACACAAATATCTTAGGTTAGACTATTTTATGAACGATCAAGGAGGCTAAACACCAGTAATGAGTTTTGTGTGTGTGTGTGTGTATAGGTGCACAGACACACAGCGATGCAGTCTCAGGGATCCCAGTCTCAGCAGAACGTTCACACCACCGCTTTGGCTCGGGCCAAAACCGAGATCCTACGCGTCATCGAGATCCTCATTGAGAAAATGCCCTCAGACGTAGTTGACCTGCTGGTGGAGGTAACACACGCGCTCACACGCACACACAGTACATGTTATGCATATCACTCTCTTTTATCCTTCTCTTTTTCTCTCTTTCTTTTACAGGTGATGGACATTATTATGTATTGCATCGAGGGCTCTTTGGTGAAGAAGAAAGGTCTCTCTGAATGCTTCCCTTCAATCTGCAAGTAAGAGAGAGAGTGGATGAGTGACTGACCGACCGACCAAGTGAACGACCGACCAAGTGTTTGACTGACCGACCGACCAAGTGAACGACCGACCAAGTGAACGACCGACCAAGTGTTTGACTGACCGACCAACTGAGTGAACGACCGACCAAGTGTTTGACCAACCGACCGAGTGACTGACTGACTGACTGACTGACTGACTGACTGACTGACTGACTGAGTGACTGAGTGACTGAGTGGGTGTCTGAATGACTGACATTGACAGACAAACAGTGAGTGAGTGACAGTAAGAGAGTGAGTATGTAAAAGTGTAAAATTGTGAGAGTGTAGGAGTGACAGAGAGAGAGAGCAGCTCACTTCAGTTTGGCCTTGAAGACGTCTTCTATTTGACTCTCTTTCTCTCTCTCTCTAGGTTCTACATGGTGGCGTATTGTGACCGAAGTTACCGCGTGGCTGTTGGAGCTCGTCAGGGTTCTGTTGCTCTTTATGATGTTCGCACGGGCAAGTGCCAGGTAGGTACACACACACGCACACATGCGCGCACACACACACACACACACACACACGCAGTCCCACTTTTTCTCTCTCTCTCTCGCCCTTTCCCTGTGTATGTGAGGGATGAGTAAATCTCAGCCCTGGGTCTCAGCGAGGCGTCTCTGATGTTGCCGATCGATGTGTTTCTCAGTGGGGGGCGTGGCCGATTGTCCTGGCACCGGGTGGCGAGCCAAGGGCACGGGGCATGGAGGATGAGGCAGGCGAGCATTATGGGAAGCCAGCCCTTTCTCACTCTCTCTCGCTCTCTCTCTAACACACATACAAATGCTCACACACACCCCTATGAAGATACACACACATACACCTGTACACACTGTAGATATCGATCCCTGCAGCATCCGAATCACTGTAGCGGAACATTGGACAGATTTTTCCCGTTTTCCTGGATGCCCTGGAGAGAGAGAGAGAGCAGGAGAAAGAGGATGATGTTACCATGCTCTGTGTGTGTGTGTGTGTGTGTGTGTGTGTGTGTGTGTGTGTGTGTGTGTGTGTGTGTGTGTGTGTGTGTGTGTGTGTGTCTGTGTCTGTGTGTGCTACCCAGATGTGTGAGAAAAGACATGCTTCATAACAAACGTCTTACAAAAAAAAAAAGTCAGTTTTGGGGGTGGGGCTTTGTATACTCTGGGGGCGGGGCTTATTTTATTTCCCATGCTGTCATCACACAGATTTGTGATTGTTAAACCCCAAACACACATGCAGGAACATATTAACAGCGAATAAAAGTAACTTTGTGCACACGTGTGTGTGTGTGTGTGTGTGTGTGTGTGTGTGTGTGTGTGTGTGTGTGTGTGTGTGTGTGTGTGCGCGCGTGTGTGTGCGTGTGTGTGTGAGGGAGAGACAGAGTAGTCAGTGTTTCATTGATCCGCACTGGATCCGCTCAATGAAGGAAGCAATTTATTCTTAATGATGATGGCACACCATGTCACCCCATGATCAACCGTGTGTGTGTGTTTGTGTGTGTGTGTGCGTGTGTGTGAGAAACTGTGAGGAAGCATGATGCGGTGAAAATGACAGAAGTGAGGAAGCTGATGGAAAGGTGCTGAAACTGAAGAAGCGACAAATAGAGGAACGAGTTGTAGCATGTCTTTAGAGTGTGTGTGTGTGTGTGTGTGTGTGTGTGTGTGTGTGTGTGGTTATAGCAGTTATATTATTAACATTTAAAGATCAAAATATCAGATGCATTCGTGGTCCGTAAACACTTTAGCGATATGTGTATGTGTAATAATTTTCCTTAGGCAGAAAATGGTGGGTGGTTTGTGGGCTGCGCTCCTGGGGGCGTGGCTGCTCCTTGGGGTGGGGCTTTAGGAGGCGTGGTTTAAGCCATAGAGTGATTTATAGATGAATCTAAGATCCTATACATATACAGAGTAGATGCAAAATGAGTGTGTGTGTGGGTGTGTTTGCGCGCGCACACAGTGGAACAGACAGATAGGATAAATGAGAAAAAAAATAAATTACAAAATTTTAAAATAAAATAGAATTATATTCTGAAAAACAAACATAATTATAAAGAGAGAAAGAGACTGGTACTAAAGAACGAAACGTGATGGAGTGTGAATGAAAAAAGACAGAGAAATAGGGAAAGACTGTGAAAGAGGGTCAGAGAGAATAAATGGAAGACATTGAGTGAAGGAGTGAGGGAGACTGAGAAAGAGACAGATAGAGAGAGAGAGAGAATGAAACTGAGGGGTCTTCCTAGCACTATTGTGTGTTTTATTATGATTGTCATGGTAACGGGGTGAAAAGTGGGGTCCAGCAGTGTTGGAGTCAATAGCCGAGTGTGTGTGTGTGTGTGTGTGTGTGTGTGTGTGTGTGTGTGTGTGTGTGTGTGTGTGTGTGTGTGTGTGTGAGCGTGTCACACTGTGTGGATTACGAGTGCGCCTCACTGCCTGCAGCTGAGACTGGATCAATACGAGCAGGAGGAGGACAGTGACCCACACACACTCGCACACACATACACGCACTCACACTCATATATACACACACACACTCACACACACGTAAAATTTGTGGTGACGGCTAATGTCTTGACAAGGCGTCCAATTGTTATTTAATTCTAATCCAAAGCTGAGCAAAAATGTGGTGTGAGATAGGTGGATGATGGATTGATGGATTTCTCGATGGATGGATGGATGGATGGTAGGGGTTGCTCAGTGCTTCAGGCAGTGGTTTGCTAACCAGAAGCTCCCTGATGAGCCCCTGTTGGGCCCTTGAGCAAGAACTCTCAACTGCTTGAAAGAGGATGGATGGATGGATTTGTGGATGGATGGATGGATGGATGGATGTGTGTGTATGAATGGATGGATGGATGTGTGTGTGTGTCTGGATGGATGGATTTGTGGATGGATGGATGGATGGATGGATGGATGTGTGTGTGTATAGATGGATGGATGGATGGATGGATGTGTATGTATGGATGTGTGTGTGTGTGTCTGGATGGATGGATGGATGGATGTATTTGTGGATGGATTGAAGGATGGATGGACGTGTGTGTACAGTATGAATGGATGTGTGTATGAATGGATGGATGTGTGTATGGATGGATGGATCAGTTGATAAATGTGGTTGGATATGTGAAAGAATAGATGGATAGATGGATGGATGTATTTGTGGATGGATTGAAGGATGGATGGATGTGTGTATGGATGGATGGATGGATGGATGGATGGATGGATGGATGGATGTGTATGGATGGATGGATTTGTGTGTATGGATGGATGGAAGTGTGCGTGTATGAATGAATGGATGTGTGTGTGTATGGATGGATATGTGGATGGATCAGTTGATAAATGTGGTTGGATATGTGAAAGAATAGATGGATGGATGGATGGATGTGTGTGTGTATGAATGAATGGATGTATGTATGAATGAATGGATGGATGGATGGATGTGTCCATGGATGTTGTGTGTATGGATGTTCAGTGTCAGCATCTGTGTGTGTGTTTCTGTATATTGATGTGTTTTCAAGTAGACACATGCTCACAATTTAACCTTTCCCTCAGAACCACAGTGATATGGGCAGGTGTGTGTGTGAGAGAGAGAGAGAGAGAGAGAGAGAGAGCTCCGACAGACAGTTAGATTCAGGCCCACAGCAGAATTGATTGAAGGATTGATTTTAGCTTGTTTACAGTCCTAAAGATCAAATCATCCTCAAATCGCCGTCTGGGGAAACCGAGCCGTCCGCACATATTCACATCCCATAATACTCTCATCTCCGAGACGCCAGAAGACGCTGGACTAAACGAGACGGTTGGTTGTGCGCAGGAAGAGCGCACAGAGCGGTGGACGCTATTGAGTGTGAGGCGTGCTGCGTTCACTTGCCCTCAGTACCCTCAGCCCCTGGCCTTAATGCTGCGCTCACAGGCTCGTCAGTTACACACACATACACACACCCCACACACTTTACATTCGAGTAGGCAAAGTTAAGAGAACACTTCACCGTTGCTAGGCAACTGGATCGGCCGACACCAAAAGAATTCTCGCCACTACTGGGAACCAGGCTAATCAATTAGCCAGCTAGCGGTTGTGGGAAATGTGTGAGCGAGAGTTTATGATAAAGGACAGGAGCGTCCCTCAGGGTAAAACTACACCCTGTCCTGCGCTAATCCTTATGTTTACACAAAAAAACTATAGCAAAGTGTGTGTGTGAGAGAATTCCCAGAGTTAATGGAAGAGATTTGTGAAATAGGTAAGGGTGTGTGGGTGTGTGGGTGTGTGTGTGTGTGTGTCCTGCCTGCATAACCATCTGTTGTATCTTTGATCCATGAAGTGGACAGAGTCTGTCTCACAACAGCAACCTCCTATAGCATCCGGCAGCGCTCACGCACTCTAATTAACACTGTGTGTGTGTGTGCGTGTAAGAGATTTTCCTCTTTTTCTGTCACAGTTGATTGATGCTATATAATTATTTTTATTTACTTGATTTTTGTTACTGCTTTTTTTTATATAAGTCCCAGAGAGAGAGAGAGAGACTGTATATTAAGACAGAGAGAGAGAAGCAGGCAGGATGAAAAAGGGACAGTAGTTCACAGAATAAGAGAGGAAGGTGAGCAAGACAGGCAGAATGAAGGAGAGAATGTGAGACAGATAAAGACAGAGGAAGAAAGACAGAATAAGAGACACTCAGAATGAGAGTGAATCAGATGGACAGAATGAGATGGAGAACGCGAGAGGATGAGAGAGTGAGATAGACAGAGTGTGAGACAGAATACGAGAGGGGACATACGAGAGAATGTGAGACAGAATGCGGGATAGAATAAGAGAGAGGAAGTGAGAGAATGAGAGGCAGAATGGAAGCGCGTGAGAGACATCAGACTCAAGAGAAAATTTGAGAGGAGGAGGGAGAGAGACAGACAGACTGAGAAACGGACAGAATGAGAGAGTGAGACAGATAGAAGGTTGAGCTGGAAGCTGATGTGAGTCGAGTCTAATTGGGCCCCTGGAGTCTCGGCCACCAGCGCAGTGTCACACACACCGCCTCCAGCTTATCCTTTAAATCTTTAGCCCAGATTCTGATTCTCCTCTAGTCATCTCACACACGCACACACACACACACACACACACACACACCCAAAGACATGAGATCACAAGCACACTAACTGTGAAAGGTTCTCTTGTGCCGCTGTCGCACACATACAGGCACAAAAACACATACATACACACACACACACACACACACACACACACACACACACACACACACACACACACACACACACACACGGTGACCTGAATGATTTACACATTTGTTAGTTTCATCATTTCACATGGAATTAGGGTGCACAAACTTTTGATGTCAGCTCCACACCATAACCAAAAGTTATTGATATCAGACATCGAGCCAATCCATACTCAACGACTCCGGTACAACATCTGATGCGACATCAGGCTAAATGATGTCATATTTATGGTAATGAAAAGTCGGCACAAAGCTAAAGCAGAAACTTAACATCTTTTACATCTTTATGGGTTATACAACTTTTACGTCTTTACATTTTTACAACTTTCACATCTTTACAACTTTACAACTTTACATTTTTTTACAAATTTTACAACTTTTACATACACTCACCTAAGGAATTATTAGGAACCCCTGTTCAATTTCTCATTAATACAATTATCTAATCAACCAATCACATGGCAGTTGCTTCACTGCATTTAGGGGTGTGGTCCTGGTCAAGACAATCTCCTGAACTCCAAACTGAATGTCAGAATGGGAAAGAAAGGTGATTTAAGCAATTTTGAGCATGGCATGGTTGTTGTTGCCAGACGGGCCGGTCTGAGTATTTCACAATCTGCTCAATTTGCACGAGCTCACCAAAATTGGACAGTTGAAGACTCGAAAAATGTTGCCTGGTCTGATGAGTCTCGATTTCTGTTGAGACATTCAAATGGTAGAATCAGAATTAGGCGTAAACAGAATGAGAACATGGATCCATCATGCCTTGTTACCACTGTGCAGGCTGGTGGTGGTGTAATGGTGTGGGTATCTTTTCTTGGCACACTTTAGGCCCCTTAGTGCCAATTGGGCATCGTTTAAATGCCACGTCCTACCTGAGCATTGTTTCTGACCATGTCCATCCCTTTATGACCACCATGTACCCATCCCCTGATGGCTACTTCCAGCAGGATAATGCACCATGTCACAAAGCTCAAATCCTTTCAAATTGGTTTCTTGAACATGACAATGAGTTCACTGTACTAAAATGGGCCCCACAGTCACCAGATCTCAACCCAATAGAGCATATTTGGGACGTGGTGGAACGGGAGCTTCATGCCCTGGATGTGCTTCCCACAAATCTCTATCAACTGCAAGATGCTATCCTATCATTATGGCCCTCGTTTCTAAAGAATGCTTTCAGCACCTTGTTGAATCAGTGCCACGTAGAATTAAGGCAGTTCTGAAGGCGAAACACCGTATTAGTGTGGTGTTCCTAATAATCCTGTAGGTGAGTGTATTTACATCTGCACATATTTCCATTTACATCTCTCCACATTTTACATCTTTACAACTTTTACACCTTTACAACCTTTCCACCATCCTTACACTTAGAAGTTACCGCTAGAACACCTGAAACTTTACATTTTTACAACCAAACAACTTTATAACTTAACGTCTTTTGCACCTTTCAACTTTACAACCTTTATGTCTGAACATGTTTACAGCTTTACAGTTTTAATCTCTATCATGAGAAGGTCACCATGGCATGACATAACTGCACCCGACAAAAAGAGAATAAGTTTTGGTTAAATGGCCAAGTTAAATATTCAACCATCAATTTTTATTCAAATAAAGACACATGCATATATACACACACCGCATCCTTAATCTGGTGTAGTTTACACACTTTCTGTGCAGCTCCCCAGCTAGCATCACGCCATTTCAGGTAAAAGCACCCTAAATGGCTTTGTCCTGCTTCGCTGCTGATGGACTAAAACGAAAATACACACGCACGCGCGCACGCACACACACACACCAAACATTCTTTATAAGATGGGAATATAAGATGTCCCTAGCAGGAGGGGCGGACCATAAAACATAAAATCTTTGCTTATAGATTTTTAAGACTTTAAAATCAGAGCTGTAATGAGGCGTCACTCCGTCACCTGATGTGACAGTTCAATATCTGCTCCCGCCCTCCAACCCCCTCGCGCACATTCCTCCTCTCATCCAGTCGAGGTTCAAAATGTAGAAAACAAAAGAAAAATTAAGTTTCCTTCTCATCATGAGGTTGAGATGATGGAGGTTTCATTTCATTTACGCTTTAATTGTAAGAGATTACTTTTTTATCTTGCTCGTCTCTGAGCCGTCGCGCGCGCCAACTAATCTCATCTCCCTCCATTACCAGGGCATTTCAGAGCGGTTTCAGGATGACAGGTAGGGAGGTTTATTGCGTTACACGGCCCGCGCGCGTCGTCCTCCGAGCGGCACGCTGGGATTTCGTGTTAGAGCAGAGATGACAAACACGTCAGGGGCTGATCGGATCAGGAAGCAAGATCCGTCCGTAATCGGCGACGCGTCTCAGAGCGCCGCGAGATTGATTTGACGGATATATAAGATCTAGATCTTAGAGTCACCGATTAAAGAGCGTGCGTTTTCTGATGAAGGCTGATGTTTCGGCATTATGATGAAGATGAAGCACTCCGGGGCTGATGATGAAAGCTGAAGAAATGCTCGAGTGCGTCGCTTGTAATGGAGCTGTAACTGAAACGCCTCGTCAATTATTCGAGCGAAGACCTCCAGCACAGGATTGTGTTCATTTAGGGAGAACTTTTAATCATCAGATGTAGAATAAAAGTGATCCAAATATTTAATATTTAAAACAAAAAAGTGACAAAAATGAGTTTTGTATTGTAACATTTTATAAATTGTATAAAAGTTTGCGAAGAGTTCATCATTAGGAGCATTCTTGTGTGTGTGTGTGTGTGTGTGTGTGTGTGTGTGTGTGTGTGTGTGTGTGTGTGTGTGTGTTTTTTAATGACTTTATTAAATCTAGGGCTGGGCAAAATGTTATTATGATATAAAATCGATACCGTGATAAATTGTCACAAAACACTTTTCTTCCATATTGAAAGCATCATGGTTACCTTTACTAACAATTTTTTTTTAATTAGCAAATATTTTCAAATAGTTTCTTATTAATTTTTCAAAAGATAGAAATATTTTCCACCCTTTTTCTCTTCCTAGTGCAGCAATGATATTTTGTCAGTCAGCTGGTCGATCTATTGTGTATGTTGGGTAGAAAGGTCTTCTAACATTACAAGATATTTTAGTCCCTTGATCCAAACCTGTTCTGTGTTTAGATCTCTACAGGTAAGGTCTTTAGCTCTTTATCTGACCAAAGAACCGTTTGAGGAACGCTTCTGACGTGCCGCTCGAGCAGTTATGGGAATTGGTTCTAATATGATTTTCAGAACTTCATACCCGTCTCATAAAAAATAAATCAGCATCGTGGCAGTAGCGGACAGAACAAGGTTATGAAGTGAATTGCGAGGCTTCAGGATCGCACTCGGCGTTTCGGTGATGTGATGATGTTCATGCCCCGGAGCTGTAGTCGAACCTCTCCAACTCAGACCTCACTGAGAACCTGCAGCCCTTTGATAATACACAAATCCGTTTTTAAACTCTCTCGTGCGCTGTCTACGAGGCTCAATCCAAACCGCTTCGGAAAAAAAAAACACCTGCTACCCGGATCGGGCCGAGCTAGCGCTAGCGTTAGCGCTTTACAGGAAGTCAATACGCTTGGAGGCAAAGTAAAGAGGAGTTCAATTATTGAGAGAGGTGGGGTAGGTTCTCAGTGAAGAGAGTAAGAAAGAAATGAGGAAACGGAAGAACAGATAGACAACACAGAGGTTTCCGATGGATTCCTTGACACGCTGATTTGTGTTAATATCTTAATATATTCGTGTTTCTTGAATTATTTTTATGGCCTTTTGTCCATTCTTTCCCCTAAGTTAAGTACTCCCTGTTAACCAGGGAGGATTAAGAATGAACGAGTGCTTGAAAGAGCCAGTTCTTTCAAAGTGCTGCTCATGCGTCGCCATGTAACTCATCCTCATCCTCCTACATGACTTTATAGACACTCGTGATTGGCTAGTCTTACTATGATTGACAGGGGAGAAAGAGTTTGCCCCTCCCATTCAGAGAACACGGCCAGTTTTGCTCCTTTGGCTCGTTCAGATTAGAAGCCATGATCCCATATCTCAGACTGTTACTAGCTGGTTTATTTTGTCACTAACATCTTTTCTTGGTGTTGGTGGTGGTGATGATGATGATGATGGTGGTGGTAGTGGTAATGGTGTTGGTAATTATGATGATGCTGGTAGTGACGATAAAGATGGTGGTGATGGTATTGGTGGAAATGGTGGTGGTGATGGTGTTGGTAGTTATGATGATGGTGGTGGCGGTGATGTAGATGATGGTGATGATATTGGTGGTGGTGATTATGATGCTGGTGGTGGTGATGGTGTTGGTAATTATGATGATGCTGGTGGTGACGGTGATGCGGATAATGGTGTTGGTGCTCTTACAGGTATCAGCATTAAACAACAGTGTGAAATAGTATGTTCTATTTGAAAAGAAAGAAATGTTCTTTCATTTAGCTCTTTAAACACAAAGTTAAAAACAACTCACTGCTGGTTTTTCTCTTGGTTCTCACTGCTCAGATGTGCTCATTTGTAGCATTAAAAGTGACTTTAACATGAACAAGCATTTCAAAAGATCAGATTTTAATATTATTTTGGTGGAATAAAATGTTTTAATTTCATAATATAGAATAATACAGTGCAAAAGATTTGACAACCACACTTATCTTCAGCCCAGTCTCTGCAGTTTCAGAGGAGTGTTTTTTTTTTTTTTTGAATCACAGTGGAATCATTCAAGCGTAAAAAAAAAAAAAAAAGCATCTAACTTCAGGCATAAACCAGTGAGAAACAGGTGCAGAAGGTGAGATGATCAGGAGGTGATTAGTTCACTGCTGATGCTGAGTGGTCGGAACAGACGAGAGGGGAAATGAGGTTGCTGCTGAGACTGAAACAACCGATTTGTAAATTGTATTTTCCTGTTTCATTAATTAATTCTACATTATTTAATTAAATTTAATAAGAAGAATTGAGGGGGTCAAGACTTTTGCACAGTACTTTACTTAATTTTCGGTATTATAAGTAAGGTGTGTGTAAGAGAGAGAGTCAGTAACAAAATCAAGAGTAAACAGATCAGGAAAAAAAGGGATAATGTGTGCAAACAAAGCACTCCAACAAACATGGTAGATACTGATGAGCATCACACACACACACACACACACACACACACACACGGCACAATGAGTTACGCATTACCATGGAGCAGCGGTGAGAAATGTGTTTCTGTACACTAAGCTGAAGGTCAATCAAGTGTGTGTGTGTGTTTGTGTGTGTGTGTGATGCTCATCAGTATCTACCATGTTTGTTGGAGTGCTTTGTTTGGACACATTATCCCTTTTTTTCCTGATCTGTTTACTCTTGATTTTGTTACTGACTCTCTCTCTTACGCGCACACACGCACGCACACACACGCACACGCGCACACACGCGCGCACACACACACACACAGGTGGGGATGAGAAACGGAAAACGAAGAGCATCTTCGTCTCTTATTGATCTCAGCCCAGAAGCTGTCAACAAGTCTTAGACTGAGAAGTGCGTGTGTGTGTGTGTGTGTGTAACTGTAAGCTAAATTTCCTCCAATTACCTGAACAAACCTCTCTTACATGGATTAACTTGATCTCCTAGAATCTAAACATGTTGTGTTCAGTTTCAGGTTTCAAACATTAAACGTTGTGAACCATAAATTAAAATAAGAAATTCCAACCTTGAAAAAGATTTCTTTAATTGTTTTTTTTGTTTTGTTTGTTTTTTGTATTCGAATACAATAACTGATTCTGTGTGGTCGTGGCAAACAGATGCATATCCATCTTAGGTCCGGCCCTAAAGTCTCAAATTTCCATTTTGCCTTTAAAGGTCATGTATAATGCAATTTTTCTTTCATCCTTTTTGGACATCCTGATCACACCTGTGTGTGTGAGAGTATGTGATTATACCTTTATTATACCTAGTATGACTTTATTACAGGCAAAAAGGAGAAAAAATAGTTTGCGACGGGTTAATTTGCATAACCCCGCCTATGGCTCGATTTCTGTGCAACATTTTTAAATTTATTTTTATTTATTTAAAGAAGGTCCTGTTTCCTGCAGTCTGATTGGCTAGAACAATGCACTTCCTTAAAGGGACATGGAACAAAAGAACGTAGATAGCCGTTCATAAATCTGTGTATTCCGTCTACCAGATTTAATGTTTATTACTGATAAAGTCAACAGGAAACAGTTTAGATGAGTTAAAAGAGAGTCAGAGGGTTAGGCTGTTGTTTGTCTTTATACTAAAGAAATGATAAAGACTATAAAACGTGATGGTGATTTAAAAATCTAATTGATCTGCTCAGCATTGTAGTGTCAATCGAATGTCCATTACTTCAAAAATATTCAGTTTATCTTCCTTTTTATAGCACGATTACCCTCAGGAGACTTGGAGAAAGTGTTAGAAGCGCATTTTGTGTGGTTTTGCTCAAAACTGAAAAAAATACATTAATTTCAAAATATAGGTCAAAATATAAAGGCTCTCCACTATAAGTTTTAAAACTATTTGTTTGAAGAGGATGGATTCTGTTGCTGCGTTTCATAAGGAAAATTATTAATATTTAAATTAAAACATCCAGATTTGCCCCCTCATTGATGGGATGTATTTCACTTTGCAATCAGTTAAAAGTCTCGAGATCTACGATTGTTACAAACTGGCCACGGTGTCGAAGTCTATAAATTATATAGGATTAGAAATCGAATAGTAAATAAATAGAAAACTTTGTTTCAAACATAATTGAATTATAAGCGAACATTATTTGAGACGTCATTCGAATTTGGTCACAAAATATGTTTTTTTTTGTTTGTTTGTTTTTGGAATGGAAACCTAAATTAAATTAAAATAACATTTTTGTGTACTTGTTTTTGTTTCATGTTTGATTCTTCCACATTAAAAAACATTGCTCATGCTTTTAGCTCTATACAATAGATTACTAGAAAACCTCTTACGGTGGTGATTATATAATATACTGTATACTGTATATAAAGAAAGTAGTTGGGATGGAGGGAAACCATCACCTCGTACTGTTGTACTGTGTGTTATTTATCACTTAAAAATATTCTTCAAATTGAAAATGGAGGAGCAGAGAACTGATCTGTCACAAGTAATCCATTGGGGGCACTAGAAGCAGTAGCTCGAGTCGTGTGCATACACAGTCTACTTCTTCCTGTATGTATGGTATACGAGTTGCAGGTATCTGTAACAGATCGCGTGTTTCTTCTCCGCAGCATATCCACGGTCACAAGGGCCCGATCACGGCCGTGTCCTTCGCTCCGGACGGACGCTACCTGGCCACCTACTCCAACGCAGACAGCCACATCTGCTTCTGGCAGGTAAGGAGACACCGAGGATAACTCAGGACACACACACACACACACACACACACACACACACACACACACACACACACACACACACACACTTGGAGCTTATGTGTTTCCAGGCGTCGAACTCTGTCTCCTCTCTCTCTGTGTTTCATTGAAGGCGACTGATCGTCTACAGTCTGCGTCCATCGTGCGCGTGCGTTTGTGTGTGTGTGTGGTTACTTTGCCTCTCAGTGTTTTGCATGTGTTTGTAGACTAACTGACTCTGGCCAGACAAGCCCTGTCGCTCCCTCTCATTTTTTCCCCCTCATTCACTCGTTCTCCCTCTCTCTCTGTATGTGTGTGTTTTCTGCTTTTCTAACACCTGCTCATGTTCAGATCAATGACTCTTAGTGCCTCCTCTGGGTTTAGGATTGTGGACCTTCTTGTAACACACACACACACACACACACACACAAACACACACACACACATCATTTTTGTACAAGTTGTTGTGCTATTTTATTCTCATTTGTTTATTTGTTTTTTGATGGTTAATTATTTCTTTATTTTTGTATTTATCTATTTATTGTCTTAATTACTGACCTACTTACTGAATCACTTATTTGCGAACTTAATTACTGACTTGCACGCTGTGTTAATTACTGCCTAAATCACTTTGTTTTGACTAGATTACTTACTGGGTCACTTACAGACACATCTACTGACTGACTCATGGACTGACCTAATTACTCAATAATTACTGATTCATTTATTCACTAATCGACTTACTGACCTAATTACAGACTGACTCGCTCATTGACTCATTTACTCACTAACTGACTTACTGACCTAATTACAGACTGACCCACTTATCGACTGAATGCTGACTTGTCTATTGACTAACTTATGTATTGGCTCACTTAAAGGCTTACTTACTGACATAATTACTGACTAACCTACTTATTGACAGTCTCATTGACTCATTTACTGATTTTCTCAATTAATGAATTACTGATTAATTTAGTTAAATTTACTGGCTCAGTAATTAAATTACTGACATATTTACTGGCTTTCGACTCACTTATTGAGTTGATTACTGACTAGCCTACTTACTGACTTGTGTATTGACTAATCTACTTACTGACTCATATACTGACTTCATTACCAACTGACCTGACTGACTCACTCTTAATGAATGTTATCTTCATCTAAACCAAGTCTTGACTTATTCTGTGTGTGTGTGTGTGTGTGTGTGTGTGTGTGTGTGTGTGTGTGTGTGTGTGTGTGTGTGTGTGTGTGTGTGTTTTCTTCAGATGAACACCTCACTCTTGGGCAGTATAGGAATGTTAAACTCCGCCCCTCAGCTGCGCTGCATCAAGACCTACCAGGTCCCCCCGGTGCAGCCGGCTTCTCCCGGCTCTCAGAACTCCCTCAAACTGGCTCGTCTCATCTGGACCTCCAACCGCAACGTCATCCTGATGGCCCACGACGGCAAAGAGCACCGATTCATGGTGTGAGGAAGCGCAAACCAGCACCGAGCTCAGGCTCTCGTCGAGAACTTCAGGACCGCGTACCTCCGAGCAGAACGGAACCCGGACCCGGACCTCTGAGAGGAGGCATTTTAGTGTGTTTACATCACTGTTTTTTTTTTTTCCCTCTATTCCTCTTTTTATTTAAACCACTTTTAAATATGCTTGTGTGTCCGGTACTTGATAGGGAATGAAGGATTTCAGGAAATTGTTGTTGTCGTCTTAAGTTGTGAAGGGGGTTAAAAGGTCAACAGGGGACTTTTGAAGGGATCGATGGGAGTTTTAACTTTGTTTGCACATTGCAAAAGAGAACCGAATGTGTTCCTGGCACATAACCTGATCTCCACAGGGCCCATGTGCTCACGCTTCTGTCTAACCCTAGTAACCCTGTGATCTGTGTGTGATCTCCGAAACTGTTCCTGCATGAGGTACTGAAACTTTTCTCATATTTTAACCGGACCAAAACGGACCAGAGCCACTTCCTGCATAGGCGTAGTGTTAAGAATTATCAAGCTCTTTCCTTCTTCGGACACTTCCTGTTTTGTTTATCGGTAGCATAGCAGATCTCATTTTCTTTGCCATGTTTCTGCTGGAACATTAGTAATAACAGGAACTAACTAACTTGTCACTTCCTGTTTTTACACGTGCAACAGATTTGACAGATTCCCATTCTGGCATAGTCAACAGATTTGTCCCTTCCTGTTCTGACGTGGTCAACAGATTTGTCCCTTCCTGTTCTGACGTGGTCAACAGATTTGTCCCTTCCTGTTCTGACGTGGTCAACAGATTTGTCCCTTCCTGTTCTGACGTGGTCAACAGATTTGTTACTTCCTGTTCTGACGTGGTCAACAGATTTGTCCCTTCCTGTTCTGACTTCCCGTCCACTTCCCGTTTTGGCATATTTGACAGATTTTTCACTTCCTATTTTGGTATAGTCAACAAAACTGTCTACTTCCTGCTTTGGCATGGTTGACAAATCTGTCCACTTCCTGTATTTCCCTCATTATCATATTGGACTGCTTCCTGTTCTGATGTAGTCGGCAAACCCCAAACCCTCTGGCTTTTTCTTTATAAATTAACCCACACCTTTTCCTGCCATGTAGAAGTGGCCTTGTGTCCTGGTCTGACGTATCACTGAAAGTGTCTAGTGGATGAACATAATCATTATCACATATTGTTGATTCGTACATCACCAGGAAAACGCCTGAGCGCAGCTTGTTGTGTATTTTTTTTGTTTGTTTGTTTAAAAAATAGTTTCATTATTTTGTATGTGTCTCGTCTAGCCGTGAGTTGTTTTTTGCGTTATCGTGGCATATTCGCTAGTGTGTTGTTGAGATGCTGTATTGCTATTTATCAAAGTAGCTGTTCTTCTCTGGGCCTTGGACTTAGCGTGTGTTGTTAATACACACACACACACACACACACACACACACACACACACACACACACACACACACACACACAGTCATATAACATGTGCTGTAGATACTAGCTCAGAATAAATGAAGGTATAAAAGAATCTTTTTTGACAAATGTTTGTTGTGTGTGTGCATGCATGTGTTTTAATTTAAAAATAAAGGTAATAGTTGTGTTCGAAGCTTTAACAATTACAGTAGATGCCAAACGTGCGCACTTTGTTCATTTACAAATGTTTGTTGGTTTATCATCTTACCGACAGCTGAATGCTGGGAAAAAAAAAAAAAAAAAAAAGAGTTACACAAAATTTCGATGTGACTAGATTTTTGTATTCATGAAAAAGCATAACTGGCTAGCTAAATAAAGTTAGCCAACAAGTTGCACAGCTAACATAAGCCATAAGGTTATGCAATGTTTAACTTTTAATAAAGGTTTTGCGATTTTTCATCTAAAACTTCTAATGAACCTTAAATACATATTTGGTCTTGATTTGCTATCCGTGGCTGATTTACCGCCACAATGATCAAAGACGGCTGCAATATCTACAATCCACCAACAGCAGAACGGGCAGGGATTACAATTAAACATTATACAGGGATTATTAAACATGCTTGTGGGTCGAAAAATGTCCATATTACACCTCGAGCTTGCTTTGAAGAATGTTTGACTTTATGTTGAACCTGCAGGTCCACCACCAGAGGATTAAGTGTAAACTCTGACATGTTGAGCTTGTGGTGTCTCCTAGCAATTTCAGATGTGTAATGAGTAATAAGCTTTGAATATTTTATATATTCAACTGTGCTGAAATTGCTGAAAACGTTTTTATTTGTATTTTTTCAACACTACTAGCTAAAGAGGAGAGTTTAATTTCCAGACATTTACATAAATGTCTTTCATGCTTCACAACCGAAACGACTTTTAACTTGTTACTGCGCGAGTGCTGCACATGGGGCTTCCTTCTGATTGGAACACAGCTGTCTCAATACAACCCCTCTCTCTCTCTCTCTCTCTCTCTCTCTCTCTCTCTCTCTCTCTCTCCTTCTGCTCATACATTTTCTACAACTTTCCACCTATTTAAAATAAATGCGAGAGAGAAAAGAGAAAGAAGGGCCGGGAGAATATCCTACCCATGGAGAGCATCCTCCGTTCCTCCAGGTCTGCAGTTCACTCGGGTGTGTGTATCTGAAGGACTCTGCTCACAAACCTTTCGACCATCGCAGCAACCCATGGCATCCCGATTTCTCAGTTTCTTTTAGAGAAATAAACGAGTAGAAGGAGAACAGCAGAGGTGAAGATCTGTACAGATGTCTAAGAAGTCTACTCTCGAGTTTTCGTTATTCTCTGCTGAGACACACACACACATGCACATCAAGGAAACCATTCAGTTTATTCAGTGTGTATAAAGCCCTTATTACAGTGTTATAAAGCATTAGTACAGCCTGGAGATTAAATATAAATTTTGTTGAAATTGATTTAATAGAAAATATAATCAAATTTTGGCTGCTGCAAAAGTAATAGCTGAAATTGAGACAGTTAATATTTTGAGGATGAATTACAGAAACAGGTGAGCAGCTGCACAGAATTATTTCAGAAATTTTTTCAAATACATTTTTTAAAAAACATTTTTCTTTAGTTGTTATTGATAATTAGCACAAGAAAACTGGGTTGATGTATTTAACACTGAGAGTAAAACGTAAATTACTAAGTATATAAATAAATAAATGAAAGATGTAACCTCTTAATTACATAAAAGTTTGAATGTTTTATTTATTTATTTAAGAATTTTATATAGAGGGTTTTGTTTATATAGTGTGTTTGTTTTTTATTTTTGCAGCTCATTAAGTACAAGACTTTCAGAGGGGTTTTTGTTTTGATTTTTTTTTTTTTTTCATTTTGAATCTTTTTTTTATGGTTCGGTTTAATTGGTGCAGAGGTTTTGTTATTTTGTTGTTTTTCAGTTTATATTTTTGTTGGCTTTCATTTTTTTTTCTTTTTTTTAATTGTGCATTTATTTAAAATTCTATATTTTTTAATTGAACAGCATAAAGGAAAAAACTACACAGCTTTTTGTTTGTTTTTGTATTTAACATCAGAAAAATAATGTTTATTCATATCTGTTTTTATGTTTGCTTTCATAGTTTGTTTTATTATTTTGTTGGTTCATTTATTTCATTGTTTGCATTTCGCAGTGTAAAGGAAAAGGCAAAAGAAACCTTTTAATTTGTATTTTTGTTTTCTTCAGTAGGATTAGGAAAGTGAACTTTAATAAAAAATATTTCCATTTGTTCAATGTACTTCATCTGAATTCTGTCATCTGAAGTTGTAAAGGTAATAGTAAATGATTTTGTGAAGATTAGAATTTTCTTGGATCTCAGAAAAAAAAATCCAGTTTGCTTAAATTAGCAAAATTGTTAAATACAATTTAAAATTGTCAAATTAATAAATAGAGTTAGGTGCAACGCTTGGGATAAAATTGGATAATTTAATAACTATTTTCATGTGTTAATTTTATTCCTGTCATTAGTTTGAGTTCAATATTTAGTACATGGTCATTATTTTAGTAGTTACAGTGTTTATTACAGTGTTATAGGGGCTTTGTAGTAATAATCTATGACTGATTTTGGGGCTGGATGTTTCCTAAACACACACACACACACTCACACAAAAAAACAAGAACTGTGACTTTCACTTTCTTTGGGTTTATTAAAATTTCAGCATTCTGCTCTTTACATTGCTCAACATCTGTGTGAGGCGCTCGAGTGTGTGTGTGTGTGTGTGTGTGTGTGTGTGTGTGTGTGTGTGTGTGATTACAAACATTTCCTGAATATATTGAACTGTACTGTAAAGCTGTGTTTGAAGACGACGCTATTGGTTGTGTACAATTCTGTGTTCAATAAAATGAAAGATATCTGACATGAGTTTCAAGGTGACTCCACACACACACATGCACGGTCTTTTTCACAGAAGGCACAGACAGAGCCGAGACATGCACAGACGCTCAATATCGAAGCCGTCTGGCGTGAAGATGATGTCAGAATCAGCGTGTGGTTGGAATTCAGATGTACGAGCGTTCCTACATGATAAATGTTCAGTTTTATTTATTAATAAGTCTTTTATTCATGCTTTATGATTTGATTAAAACATTTACTAAATGTGTATCCAGAGTAACAGGTTAAATTTAAAAGTAGACATAAATTAACTAAGAAAGAAAACCACTGAGACCAATCAGGAAAAAACACTTTGGCCTGATGAGTCCAGACTGAGCCTATTCCACAGTGATGGGCGTGTCAGGGTAAGAAGGGAAGCATATGAAGCGATGCACCCATCACGCATAGTGTCCACTGTACAAGCCTCTGGAGACAGTGTTATGATCTGGGGTTGCTTCAATTGAGACTCCTCTCCCCCCAAACCCCCCCACCCCCCAAAAAAAATTTAAGTATGGACATAAACCTTAATATAATACAAAAATACTTAATTATGGATAATTGTTGTACAATAGTTTAATCGTATTTTTGTATGTATATTAAGAAAGCAGAAATAATACAGTATTAATAGTACAGTATTTCTTCTGTTAAAAAAGTAATTATTAGTAAAAGTAATTATTTTGCATATAAAAAATTTTGGGTAGAGATCACTATATGTCTGTGATTTTATCAAGATTTGTATAAATAAAAATGATGAAGCTTGATACAAAGTGAACACAAAATATTTCATATTTATTAAATAATTTTTTAATTATTTCACATTATGTTCACGTTACATTGCACATTGCTCCTCCGTACTAGCAGCTACAGTATACTCAGTCATTCCCTCACCAGCCTCTCTCTTTTTATACACTTGTTTAGGTCAATAAAACACAGACTGGCATGTTACAGAGAAACTGGAAAGTGTAAAGTAGTCTGTTTGGAAACACTGAAAGTGGAGTCTCCTTGTAGAAGGGTTAGTCTTACTGAAGACTCTGATGATCACACACATTCATCTTCTGACAGATGAGATTCACGAATTTCCCAAGAACAGCACCATAGTGGTATACAGTGGAATAAATGATATAAATGATATTATGTGATGAATATGATTTGAAACAGAACCGTGTTTCCTTTGTGTTTGTTAGAGAAACTGACCTGCTGTTAATTTCACCACTAATGGATTTTTAATACAAGAAAAATAAGGCAGGAAGTGAGCGTTGATGTTTTAATGCATGAGTTTCTCTCGCCTCTCAGACTGTCGATGTTTCAATGCTTCAAAGAAGCTGCTGATGATTAAAGTTAAAAAATCAGACACAAGCTCTTAAACAGTCCATCCACAATCGAACCCATCTCCTAATGACCTCTCGCTCCTCTCTGATGAGTCTCTGTGGTTTAATTAAAGCTCACAGATCAGACATCAAAACCTTCACTCTACCACCACCATCATCATCATCATCATCATCATCATCATCATGAGCAGCTCTGAGAAATCAGACTGAAGAGTTAATCACCGGCCAGCTTGTCGATAATGTAAGTGACATGTTATTACTAGTTTTTTCCATCTTTAATTAATAAAGAAGTGTGTTCGCATATTAAGGAGCTCAAAATCAGACACAGGTTTCTGGAAAATCATTTTACTAATAGACGTGCCGAAAAGCGCTAACAAGATAATGCTAGCATAATAAAATCTAACAAAAAATGTAAAAAAAAAATTCATACTTTAAAAAAAAAATTTTATTTAGCTTATAATTTTATTAAAAAAAAATTCATCTAAAAAAAAGCAAAACATGTCTTCCATGTGATTGTTTTCCCCACAATTTAAATTTGTTTGAGTTATGGATTTTTCTTTTTTTCTTCCTTTTACAATTAATAAATTTTTTCGCATGTTTTGCATATTTCGCATATTTCACATTACAAATTGAATCAAAATGTTTTGTTTTCCTCAAATGACTAATTATTTATTTTATTTTTATGTAATTCTTTTTACATGATTTCTTCTACATTTTATTTATTTATTTATTTATTCATTTAAATAAATTGATCTGATCATTTATTTTCAGGTGATTTTTTTTCCTCCCACAAGATTTATTTTCACTTTTTTCCCACAATTTACATGTGTGTATTGTTCCTTGTTTTCTTTCTTTTTTTCTTTCTTTCTTATAAACAACAAACTAAAATATTTTTTTCAAATTTGTATTTGATTCAATTACTGTAAAATGTTTGTTTTTCAAAATGACCAATTATATGTGTAATTATATGTTTTCTTAATTATTTTTTTCACATGATTTTTAAATGATTTTTAAACATACAACCTTTTTTATTTATTTTATTTATTTACTCATTCATTCAAATTGTCTATTTCACAGTGGGTTTTTTTCACATTAAATATATAAAATTATTTCCCTGATGAGATTAATTTATTCCTCCTTTGTCTTTTTTCTTTTACTAGATTCATTTACTCATTTTCTGCCATGTGGTTGGTTTTATTTCTGACACATGTGTAGCCTCATGTGTTTAATTACAGGCCATAACCACATAAACTACACCTTCACCCCAGTGTAAAAACACTCACACATGAACTTTGGGGAAATCTTTATTACTAATTGATCGTGTGAGATGTCTAGTTGCAGGTATTATCGTTATGTTAGTGGGAAATGCACAATAGTGATGATAAGTCATGTGTGCTACTACTTAATTAATAATAAGCAGCTTTAACATTAAACCGTGGACGCCCTAGCCCCGCCCCCTCACTGTCTATCGGCTCATAAGGTTCACGAGTCCACAGGTCAAAGTTCACCTAGATGAAATGCAGTCACTTTAAAGTCTGTTTTGCAGATTCTCAGACTGAAAAAGTTTCAGAGGTGTGAAGTCTTTATGAATATACAAATTACATACACTAGCCACGCCCCTTTTCCTGACTACATTCGATTCACACGATGCTAAAGAGTACAGAAAGAGTGAGAGAGAGAGAGAGAGAGAGAGACAGAGAGAATAGAGACGGAGATGCCGTAACTGCTGAAGAAAAGACATGACACTAATATGGAGTGGAAGCCGACCGGTTCAGGACAACCTCTGACCTTTCACTCGCTCATCCCAGGACAAAAATCAATATAAGGCAGGAGCTGGCTATTTCCTCATCCTAACTAGAGCACCGAGCGCCGACCCCAGCACTCTTAACAAAGGACACAGTGCAGGGGTGTGTGTGTGTGTGTGTGTGTGTGTGTGTGTGTGTGTGTGTGTGTGTGTGTGTGTGTGTGTGTGTGTGTGTGTGTGTGTGTGTGTGTGTGTATGAGTAGCTCAGCAATCCGGAGGTGACGGTTGTATAATGGGCTGGAAAGAAGAGCACTCGATCCACACAAATACCAAAAGGTCACCTACAGAGTCTCTGAATATCAAACTCACTACAGCGAGCAGCCGAGAGGGACACATTAACACACACTCACACACACTCACACACACTTCTCTGCCCAATACACATGTGCACTTTCAAGCTCTGTCTCTCTCATACACACACACACACACACACACACTTTACTGTCTCTCACACACACTTTACTGTCTGTTACACACAACTTACTGTCTCACATACACTCTACTTTTATAAAAACTACTGTCTCTCATACACACTCTTTGTTCTCATACACTCTCTTTACTCTAACACACACACACACACACACACACACACACACACACACACACACACACACACACACACAATCATTCACTATGGGCAATTTCAGAAAAGACAATCATCACTTCCATGTCTTTGGACTGTGGAAGGAAACCTGAGTACCCAGAGGAAACCCTCCTGTCACAGGGAACAACATCCAAACTTCACACACACGGACCAAAGGTGAAATTTGAGCCCCTAAATCAGGGGACATAAATAAAAATTTAGGAAGATCCGATCAATAAAATTCTCTTCGAGCCGAGGTCCAAATTTCATCTTTGAGCTAGGATTCGGATCTCTATATGTGCAGTCATTGTGAGACTATAAAAAATAAGCAATGTCCATTGGGTTTTAGTAAAATTTAGTAGAATTTTGGATTAGTAGAAGTAAAATTATTGTCAATTTTCAGTAACTACATTAAACATGTGGACAACTTTGATGGCTGTGTGTATTTCATTGTATCTGTACAACACTTTATCGTTATCAGTCTTCAGTGTGCCTCCATCAGGACTCTCAGTTCTGGTATCGTACACGCCCTCACCTCGGACTGCTGCAGATATGTTTACTCTAACGAGTCGCGTTTTATCTCATAGTGGCGCTTCACATCACTGCCGTTTATTGTCGCCACGTTTTCGGAACCTTTTAGCTAGACTGGTTTTAAACGTCCCACAGGAGGAATAAACACACGATTACCTTTAAACATTCGTACACTACTTTCTTTTTCTTGGAGTAAGCCATGCTGTGTCTCACCCTTCGTTTCAGTGCCTCCCACACACTCTGTCTATACGATGTAGTCTATCACGATGATTGGCTCTGTTGAGTAACACGTATAGCCACGCCCACCTCGAGGGAAAATGCGCTATGTATAGCTGGTATCTTAATCATTGTCCTTTATGACAAAAGCATCAGTGTCCGGATAAAATTGTCACTCGGTCCGGTTCCCAGTCCACCATATAGTCACCGTTTCTTCCTGCCCCAAACTTTAAATGTACAGTATGAGGGAGCAGTGCCAACCACTGAGCCACCACTCTGCCCTAGTAGTAGGTTTTATGAATCTTTATTAAGACTTAAAAATTGAGCTAAGCCACCAAGTGTCCCTTGTAACTTGGTGAAAGAGCTGTTTCGAATCAGCTGCTTCTGTACATCATTATTGTTAAACACTCCGGTGCTTTAAAAGCCGTGTTTTGGAATTAAAAGGCGCTCGTTTAAAGTTTTTGTTGTTGTTCTGTTGTTCTGTGTTTTTTTCCTGCTATTGTGCTGCAGTGGTGTAACACGACTCCATGCCTTTGTTGTATAAAAGAAAGTCACGTCCACACCAACATAAAAGACCTCCATTCCCAAAACGCCCCGATTGAAGCTCTGAAGCGGTTTGATCGAGTGTTTGTCCGCTCTCTATGGGAATGCGGCTTTCTCCCGCTCTGTCAATTAGCCCGAAGAGAAGGCGTCCATTTAACTTTCCCCTCACTACCTGTTGGTCTTTATTGATCCGCTCCAAATGAATTGTAACTGCGTTAATCTATAGGGCGCTGAGTCCTCTCGGTTTAGAGACCACGGCGAGGCAGGACTGCCCAGGGACCTCCGTACCTCCCGATTGCTACACCGCCCACAATCAATGCTTTTACGGCGCAGGAGGATGAAAGGGAAGCATGGAAAGACACAGAGAAGTGAGAGAAGAACGAATGACCTGCAGGAGAGGAGGAGGAAAAGAGATGGAATGATGGATGAGAACGGGGAAGTTCGACGTAGAAACTGAGCGATCCCCGTCCAGCCGGGAGCCTTAAAACCTCCGTCCAATCAAAAATGCACAATGGCTGTTGATCATATCTCAAGGTGACGATGACCTCTGACCCCTGCGTTGTGACCATTTATCACAGCCAGCCTTGCCCCGCCCCCCTCGTCCCCTCTCCTCCACAACAAGTGCTTTACAGTCCGCAAACATTAGCTATTGATTTTATTGACTGGAAGCCTGCAATCTGCAGCCGAGTGTTGGGTATATCCCTCTCGGTGTTCCCTCGCTTCTCTCCTCCGCTTCATTTCGTTCTCATTTTCGTTTCTGTTTCCCCTCTGGCACGACTCCTTCATCCGTCAAGCTCGTGGAGGAGAAGAAAATGGCAGAGCTTGAGACGCCGCTGGAGCGCTGTTACATGTTACAGCCAGAGGAGGTGCTCATGCTACCACTGTTATTTTTTTGTTTGTTTGTTTATTCCTTTCTAATTTCTTTTTATTCTATTCATTTTTATCAATTTATTACGTTTTTCAAAAAATTTTCTAGCTTTTACGTCTGATTCTAAATCTGATTTCAGCTCGTATTTGTTGCTGTTGTATGTTAGTGTCAAGTAAAATAAACCTTGAGGCACTATTCAGTATGATTATATATTGTAATATCAATCATAATATTTCTCGTATGTTAAAAAAAAAAATCAGAAAAAGCCAAAGAGAAGTCAAAGCAGTAAATATTCCTGACAAAAGAAAACTGCTTAAATAAATGTGTATATTTGTATTTATGTTTTAAGTTGAGGAATCTGATTCTGTGGACTGAAGTGAAGCTGAATCAGGTGAGTAAGTGTGCATGGAAAAGAATTTAATGCATAAATATCATTAGATATTTTAATAGCTTGATGAAAATAGTCCAGTATCTTCCTACAACACAAAAAAAGATATGCAGAGATTTTTATTCTCATCATGTTTGAGCATTGTTTCATCTCGCCTGCGGTGGTCTCGGTTCATCTCATTCCGTTCGTCTCAGGGTTCTGTAGGATGTGGTGATACCTACGTGGCAATACAGTAACAGTACAGTAGAGTTCAGTACAGTTCAGTATAGTACAGTACAGTACAGTACAGTACAGTATAGTATAGTATAGTACAGTACAGTACAGTAGAGGAGCGGACGTGTCCAGATGCCAGTGATGGACCTGGGCTTTGCCGTGATTATTGGTGATTTTGTCGGAGAAGCCGCAGGGGGGCTGCAGGACTGGCAGATGTCGAGCCGCGTTTTAAGACCTCCACTAATCCTATTTGGGCAATGAAAGGCCCTTTTGCGGCTGGAAAAGCAGTAAAAGTCACTCCAGAACGACAGCTTGGGCCCTTTTAAGGCTTCTGTTCCTAACACTTGACCAACGGTTAAAAGCACTTAATCTCTTTCCTGTAACTGACTCCAAAAAGGAGTGTGTGGTCCAGTTTTTTTTTTTTTTCTATTTACAGCACCCTTGATCACCAGAGCAGTGTGAAGGCTTTTCAGGAGTCACAGAGCTGATCACAGATCAGTCTGAAACTCCACATAGAATCAAAATGATTTTTAGTTTTATTACATTTATTACTGCTAATGATATTAAACACTGTCTATCGATCTATCTATCTACATTTTCTATTTGTCTGGCTAGCGATCACACACTCACACTCACTCATCGTCTACTCCGCTCTATCTTGTATTCAGGGCCACGGGGGGGCTGGGGCCTATCCCAGGAGACTTAAGACATGAGGCGGGGTACACCCTGGACAGGGTGACAATCCTTTGCAGTCTGCCTCCCTATTTTTCACTGTCTGTCAATCTGTTTGTCTATCTATCTATCTATCTATCTATCTATCTATCTATCTATCTATCTATCTATCTATCTATCTCTCTATCTATCTATCTATCTACTGTATCTGTGTATCTTTTTCTATATCTCTGTCTGTCTGTGTGCCTATCTTTAGGGCTGGCCCTCAGTTTTTTTATTTCAGTCTGTTTGTCTGTCTGTGTCTGTTTATCTCTCTCTCTCTCTCTTATATATATATATATATATATATATATATATATATATATATATATATAGAGAGAGAGAGAGAGAGAGAGAGAGAGAGAGAGAGCGATATAGTAGATATATATCTATCGCTCCATCTACTGTATCTATCTATCTCTCTCTGTCTGTCACACAAACACTGTCATGTTAATGATGTTTATGATGTTAGAAGGTAAATGTTTAATAATCTGCAGGTCTTCAATGATGAACCAGATTAAACGAATCTCTTCAGCATTTATTTTGTTTATTCCGCCGTCACATATCCTCAGCGCGGGAAAACTCTTCACATGCTGAATTTCTTTGACCTTTTCATCTATATTAGATTCTGAAATTTATGAAAAGGTTCGGGGGGAATTGAGAGAACAAACGCTCTGACCTTTACACAATCCGCAGCTCGAGCTCAATCCTGAGCTCCCTTTAAAAACAAAAACATAAAACACGGTAAAATAAACGGGCGCTAATTCCTCAGAGCTGCCCTTCAGGCGGCGCTTTTAACGTGACGCCGGATCTGCTTCCGCGGCCCGGTCGCTTGCCATCGTTCCTGCGCGGATCTCTCCATCCTTCGGTGGCTGCGTGTATCACTCTCGCTCATCTGTGACTCAGCATGCCAATCTCACACTCATTAGAGAAGCGTGTGTGTTTGTGTGTGTGTGAAGGTGTGGGAGATCAATAACACGACGCATGATGGAGAGCTCATTACACACGTGCCGATCCCACCTGGGATTTATCAGAGGGGGTACAGTGGTGGAGAGGAGAGGTCAGAGGTCACGACCCCCGGGATACGGATTGTAAGGCCGCTGGACTCGTGCGGCTTTCAGTGGGATTAAATTATCTGGCTTTTGTTTCAGCACAAACACAATGACAAAGGGATAAAACAGGGCAGGCTACTCACACACACACACACACACACACACACACACACACACACACACACACACATTCATTCTCTTGGTAAGAAGGTAATTATTATGATCCGTTTGAAAACAGAGAAGTCTGTGTGGAGCAGCGTGATGTGGTGTAGGACGAATAAAACACTTCAGGATAAGAGTGACTTCATCCATTTTTGTTTGTTTTGTCTCACACTTTCCTGCCTACTGAGAGGTCAGAGGTCATCATTGTTTGGAGAGTTGAATCCATAATGATGTGTGGCTCTGGTTCTGTGTGTGTGTGTGTGTGTGTGTGTGTGTGTGTGTGTGTGTGTGTGTGTGTGTGTGTGTGTGTGCGCGTGCGTGCGTGCGTGCGTGTGTGTGTGTGTGTGTGTGTGCGTGTGTCTGAATAGTGGGCGGGACTCAGAGTCACACCTGTCACACCTGTCCATCACCTGAACTCTCACTTCTTTAATGTCAGTAAATTTGTGTTATGCCTTTAGTTTTCTGGAGCACTTTAACCATCCTGATCGAGGTTTGTGCGAGTATGTGTATCTGTGTGTGTGTGTGTGTGTGTGTGTGTGTGTGTGTGTGTGTGTGTGTGTGTGTGTGTGTGTGTGTGTGTGTGTGTGTGTGTGTGTGTGTGTGTATTGACCACGCAGACTATTTTTGGAGTCTATTGGAATACAGTAAATTATCCTGCCAGGAAGTACAGAACTCATCAATCACGCTTATGGACAAAATATTATTCATTATTATTCATCACTTTCCGTCCTCCTGCGTCGGAATGCAAATCACAGGCTAACGACTCGCTCGCATATTTTACCCACGCCCATCATTTATCTCTGTCCAGTACTGGAGTCAATTTTAGAATAATAAAAAGACAAAAAAATGTATAAAAAGTGAAGTTAAAATGACATAAATACATTATTAGTGTAACATCTTGACATTGGGATGACCTTTTAACTTTTTAACGTTTTAGTGCTCTCTGATAAACAACACTGATCTTCTCTTAAGTCTCAGGAAGCATTACATCATACGATCGAGGGTCGGTTTAAAAAAACAGCAAAAAAAAACAAAACAAAAAATAATACATTAAACACAGTTCCCCAATAAACATCTCAAGTGTAGTTTGTGTTCTGTGTTACAGAGCGAGTTTTGCTAATAAAAGAGATAAAGTCTGATGTTTAGGACACAGTTAGTGTGAAACAAATGTGTGAACACTGAAAGTACAGAATCTGTGTGTGAAAAGAAATCCGTCATGTTATTTTTAAATTTAAAATTAATTATACACACTTCAAAATGAAAACCATAAAATAAAATGAACGTATGAAAGAAATCTATCGATTGTACAAGCGAAAAATTAACCAGACTGTATGTAAATATGATGTGTATATACACACTGCATTATAGGAAAGATAAAGAAATAATAATAATAATAGTAATAATAATAATAATCACAGGGGGCTTGGAGCCTATCACAGGAGACTTATAGTAGGACACGAGGCACACCTGGACAGGGTGCCAATCCATCACAGGACATATGTGCGTGCACACACACACACACACACACACACACACACACACACACACACACACTGGGAACGGCAGTTATCCTAATGTGCATGTTTTTGACTGTGGGAGGAAACCAGAGTACCAGGAGGAAACCCACCACGCACAGGGAGAACATGCACACTCCACACACACAGACCCCCGAGGTGGGATTCGAACCCGGACCCTGGAGGTGCGAGGTGAGTGTGCTAATCACCGTGCCGCCCTGAATCATGTGAAAATGAAAAAAAAATCATGTGGAAAATAATCATAGAAAAAGAAGAATCACAAATAAAACAAATGTGGTAAAACCCCCAAATTATAAAGATGTGAATTATAAATTCTACATTTCGAATTTGTAAATTTATTGTTTTCAGGTGTGTAAAGTTCATAAATCTGCTCAAATCTGAAAACGTGAAAATAAATGAATTACATGGAAAAAGTAAAGAACAAATAATGTTTAGACGAAAAGAAAAAAAACGTTACAGAAACTTAAACCTGCTCTACATGTCCTGAGTCATGACTTTTCTATATGAGTAATACATTATTAGGGTGTATAGCTAATGATCAGTGTGTGTGTGTGTGTGTGTGTGTGTGTGTGTGTGTGTGTGTGTGTGTGTGTGTGTGTGTGTGTGTGTGTGTGTGTGTGTGTGTGTTACAGCAGACGAGATGCCGTCCAGTCTGTGTACATGTTGAATGCAGTCTGGAGAGCGGTGCTTTCTCTCATCACATCTTCAGACTGCTTTTAACCTGAACACCATCACACACACGGGACTGTTATACATCTCTCTCTCTCTCTCTCTCTGTGTCTCACCCGTCTTACCCTCACAACTTTACAGCTCTTAAGATGCACTTAGAGATAAAACCTGCATTTCCTCTATAAGACTAGTGGAGGAGGTCCAGACAACAGAGGTGACTCTCTCTCTCTCTTTTTCTCTCTCTCTCTCTCTCTGTCTGTCTGTCAGTCTCTCACTGTCACGCAGTAAATTATTCATGCAGGATGAACCTCAGCGAGGCCGCAGCCCAAACAGGAAACGGCTCTGATCAGGAAGCTTAATTGTGGCCTCTTGCTCTGTGTCCAGGTTAATGGCAGTCTGAGGCAGAGTGTGTGTGTGTGTGTGTGTGTGTGTGTGTGTGTGTGTGTGTGTGTGTGTGTGGGCCTCAATACACATTGATGTCCTAATGTAGTTGTAAATCTACAATTAACACTCATCTTTGCCATCTCTCTCTTTTAAGATTCAAGATTCAGAGGTGCTTTATCGGTATGACAAATATTTACATTCGTATTGCCGACGATTAGAAATCAGTCACAAGAAAATAACAGGAGTAAATAGATTTAAAAAATGAGATAAAGAAAAAAAATTTTTTTTTTTATAAAAACAGAATAGTATAAAAAGAGCAACAATAAATAAATGTATATAAAATAAAAGCGTACAGACATTTAGTTCTGCAGTCAAAGATAAAGTGACACTCATGAACATTATTTGAAAAAAATTAAAAAAGGAAAGCATAATAATAAAAATGATAATAATAACATTATATTATATTATTATATATAATAATAATTTATTCTTTTTTAACATCACTAACACACAGTGTTGATTTACATGAAAAAATCATAAGGTTCATAGTTTCTTTCCATTGTCACAGGTTCTAAATACTTCCATAAAATTATTCCTTTTTTTAACGGGATGAAAGGATAAGAGAGCGGCAGGTCTGCGTGTTGCGTGTTTCTGACACTGGAGACTCCTTTCACGAATGTTAACTGAACTGAAATCAGAAACACTTGACAAAATGTAAAGAGATTACACTGAGTGTGTGTGTGAGTGTGTGTGTGTGTGTGTGTGTGAGTGTGTGTGTGTGTGTGTGTGTGTGTGTGTGTGTGTGTGTGTGTGTGTGTGTGTGTGTGTGTGTGTGTGTGTGTGTGTGTGTGTGTGTGTGTGTGTGTGTGCGTGTGTGTGTGTCAGTTAATAACTGGTTTCTGCTTTGCTGAGGAGGCAGAGTGCTGCTCAGACGACCTGCTGCTCGTTTGTCTGTGTCAGCATGAGCAACTGAAATGGTCCAAACCAGCCGGTGGGAAAGCCTAACACGCACATTTCACACACACACACACACACACACACACACACACACACACACACACACACACCACACACACCACACACACACACACACACACACACACACACACACACACACACACACACACACACACACACACACACACACACACACACACATTTTTCAAACAATAAACAATCCATCCACAAAGACCTTTTATTTAACACATTTTATGAAGTTTTATTAACATTATTAAAATATATATATTATATCAATATCATATACACACATACTGTACATACATTAGCAGCCAAGAAACTCAAATATATGGTACTTCTATAATTAAAAGCAGTATTTCTAGCAGTAGTAATAGCAATAGAAGTAGCAGTGTAGTAGCAGTAGTAGTATTAATAGCAGTATAAGTAATAGTATTGCTATCAGTAGTAATGGTAGTATTAGTAGAAGTACTATACTATTATACTATAATACTAGTCATATAATATTAGTAGCAATAATACTGGTATTCATAGTAGTAGTGGTAGTAGTAGTATTAATAGCAGTAGAAGTAGAAGTAGAAGAATTGGTATTAGCAGTGTTGGTAATATTAGGCGCAGTAGTAATATTTATATTAATAGCAGGAACAGCAGTAGCAGTGGTAGTATTGGTATTATTATTATTATTATTAGTGGTAGTAGTAGTAATAGTATTAATATTAGCAGCAGTAGCAGTAGTAGTATTCATAGCAGTAGTGGTTGTAGTATTAGTAGTAGAAGTATTTTAGTATTAACAGTAGCAGTAGCTGTTGTAGTATCAGTATGTATAAGTAGTAATGGTAGTACAGTATTAGTAGAAGTGGTATTCTATTATACTATAATACTAGTCATATAATATTAGTAGCAATAATACTGGTATTCATAGTAGTAGTAATAATATCAATAGCAGTAGAAGTAGAAGAATTGGTATTAGCAGTGATTGTAGTATTAGTAGCATTAGTAATATTTATATTAATAGCAGAAACAGCAGTAGCAGTGATAGTATTGGTACTAGTAGTAGTACTAGTAGTAGCAGCAATAGTCTTAATGTTAACAGCAGTAGCAGTAGTAGTATTCATTGCAATAGAGGTTGTAGTATTACTATTAGTAGTATTGGTAGTATTACTAGCAGTAGTATTTTAATATTAACAGTAGCAGAAGTAGTAGTATTGGTATTAGTATTCATGGTAGTATTAGTCACTGTAGTAATATTAATATTAACAGCAGTAATAGTAGAAGTGGTAGTATTGATTTTACTACCACTGATATTAGTGGTGATGATACTGTAGTGTTAGTTGCAGTAGTAATATTTCTATTAGTAGCAGTAGCAGTGGTAGTTTTAATATTGGTTTAAGTAGTAGTATGGCTATTAATAGTAATGATAGATGATTATAAAACGTAGAACTAGTAGTATTGGTATTAGTAGTAATGGTAGAAGTAGTAGCAGAAGTAATATTTTAATGAATGACAGTAGTATTATTAATAGCAGTGGAAGTTATAGTATTGCTTTTAGTAGTAATGGTGATATTAGTAGCAGTAGTAATATTGATATTAATTAATGGCAGTAGTACTGTAGTAGTAGTAGTAGTAGTAGTAGTAGTAGTAGTAGTAGTGGACGTAGTATTAGCATTTCCTCTTGAAAAACAATTCCAGCATGTTTGCTGTATGTGTGTGAAAGTTGTCTTGCTTTCATCATCCGAGTGAATAAGAGTTCAGACGCCGTTCTCCTAAGCAGCGGTATCGGACCTCTCAGAGAGGAAGATCCGAGCAGCTTAGCTCGTTAAAACGCCCGTCTCGTCCCTGCTCTCTGCGTTCAATTCCCTCAAACCCTGGTCTTAAACCCGGTCTTTTAGTCAGACTTAAGCTCTCTAAGCTTTTCTTCTGCGGAAACAGAATTTATAATCAAAAACTAAGCACGGGCGATTAGGTTTCGACAGCGCAGCGCCTTAAAGCGGCTGCCCCCACGCGGGTCCGGCTCGGAGAGCGAAGGGGAATCAAGAACGCCTCCAGATCCGAATCGAACCAGCAAACTCCTGCGTTAAACCTTACACACACACACACAAACACACACACACACACACACACACACACACACACACACACACACACACACATGAGATGAGATTCTTCTGGTATCAGGACTGATGGTGCAATGCAACCTGATGAGTGTGTAATTAGCAAAAAAAAAAAAAATTAAGTTCAGAAGGATTAGCTTCATGTTCTTAAGAGAATAAAGCGTTACGTTCATGAACGATGGACATGGTGGATGGTGGAAAACTATTACTAGACTCAGTTCACTCAAAGTTTATTCCTCATTTTAGTCTCCAGAATTTGGTCCCAATATGATTTCTCACATAAATATATACTTTTCATGGTTGAATCTACTTTTTTTCCCAGACCATCAATACATCCACACTGGTGGAGTGAAGCACTGAAAAACCACACTTACATTCCAAACATAAATATTCTTAGCAAAAGTAAATATCTGGAGCAAAGAGTTTTAATAGTTCTTATGAAATTATTACAAATCAAATCTCAGATTGTGCTTTTTTCTTATTTTATCGGCAGATTTAAAGGTCTCAATATTCCTTTAACAAGTTAACACAGGTCTCAGGAGTGTGTGTGTTAATGCTCCAGCTAAAATACTCACTCAGTGGTATTATCATTTATACCACTTTATCCTTTGTACAGTATCATGGGGGCATGTCTGCATGTCTTTTGACTGTGGGAGAAAACCAGAGTACGCGGAGGAAACCCACCAAGCACCAATTGTCCTCTGTCACTCCTACTCCAAATTAACTGTTTCTGTGTCTATGTAAACAAGCTACTGTTGAGCCACGCCCACCTGTGAACTGTGGAGCTGAGCAACAGGCCATGTTCGAAATCTAATAGCTCTGCCCCAATATGATAATTGGAATAATTTAATAATAATATATCATAACTATATATATATATATATATATATATATATATATATATATATATATATATATATACAGTGGAACCTGGGATTTCGAGTAACTTGGTTTACGAGTGTTCCGCAAACCGAGCAAAGATTTTTAATAATTTTTTATTCGGAAGCCGAGCAAGTATTAGTTTACGAGCGCACAGACGCTCTCTCGCCTTTTCAGCCCCTTTCCGGCTTCACAAACACACAGAAACTCTGCTCTGTCGCGATTCTTTTCAAAGGTAAGGTGCTGGTCCATTTTTTTTTTTTTTTTTTACTTTACAGCAGTGATTCCCTTAGTATGCGCTCACGCCAAGTCAGAGAGATTTCTTTTTTTTCCTGTTAAATCGGTGTTTCCTCTGTGTTTTATGCGCTTGTTGTGAAACTTAAAAAGTGAGTCTGTTAATATACGCTCATGTCAGTCTCAGAGAGATTTTTTTTTCCTGTTAAAACGGTGTTTCCGTTGTGTGTGTGTGTTTGTTGTGAATCTTAAAAAGCGAGGTGGGGAGAGGGAGGAGGAGTGTTACTGTGTAAAACGAGGCGAGGGAAGTATGGAATAAAATCACTGTCAAAAATAATCGTGTGTAAAAAAAAAGATTTGTGTTTAATTCTGTGTTTTGTCCAAGCTGGATTTAAAAAACTACGGCCACGACAGCTTACAGATACAATATTTAGTGTGTTTGTTAGAGTACAACTCTGAAATACACGACTCTGACCGTTTACAGACACAAAACTCGTTTTTACAACTCCTCTGTTACATGGACGAATTGCAAAATTACGCCCATGAATGTAGTGTGTTAAACCGCTGTCAAAAATACGTCATCAAAGCCACATGCACAAGCATTAATATCCGAAGGAGGAGGAATCGATACGGCGCATGCGTCCTGCCGCTGTTTTAAACTCCTAAAATCTTCCCTGCTATGGTTAAAACATCTCTGTAATTTTACTTCTCTTAAACATGTAAAATTTTAAACATGTTTAAAAAAAAAGAAAACTTACATGAGACGATAAGAGAGCGCTCGGCTGCTGATATGCCATTTTGGCGCCGGTGGTTTAAAACGGTGGCCGAATCGATTCCTCTTCCCTCGGATATTAATGCCTGTGCATGTGGCCTTGATGACGTATTTTTGACAGCGTTTTAACACACTACATTCATAGGCGTAATTTCGCAATTCGTCCGTGTAACAGAGGAGACATAAAAACGAGTTTTGTGTCTGTAAGCGGTCAGAGTCGTATATTTCAGAGTTGTGGTCGTAGATTTTGGAATCCAACTCGGACAAAAGACAGAATTACACACAAATCTTTTTTTTATGCACGATTATTTTTGACAGTGATTTTATTCCATAGGGAAGGGGCTAATTCCACACACACGCACACACACACACACACACACACACACACACACACACACACACACACACACACACACACACACACGGCACCTGCGCGCACCAACGGAAAATCTGTCAAGATTTATTTGTACTTTTTTTTAAAGGAAAAGTGCAGATTAATTTGTTTTATTTTCATTTTATAGATTGTATTAATTATTTTTATGTATTTATTTTTTGGGGCTGTGGGACGAATAATTTGAGTTTTCATTATTTCTTATGGGAAATGATGATTTGGTTTAGGAGCCAACTTCAACTTCCACTTAGGTTCCACTGTATATATATATATATATATATATATATATATATATATATATATATATATATATATATATTTTTTTTTTTTTTACACACAAGAAACCCCCAAAAATGTATTTGAATATTAAAAGAACTCTATACATGGAAAACCATTTAATAATAATAAAAAAGAAACAAACACATAAAAACACAACAAAATTAATAATGCATTAAATATAATTCATAATTAATAATGTATATGTTAATAAATTAATACAAATTAATTAATACATAATTTATATGTGGAATTCATGAATTGGGTAAAAATTGGTGTGTTTTAGAAATAATGGCTTAGAAGTAGAATATTCTGTAGTAAAAAAGTTAACATTTTTTAAAACAAAAAAGTGTTTATTATAAGTTTTGGATTTTGTGGAGTGTCGATCCATTCAACTGTATGAGCTGTTAATGTAGAAATGTA
Organism: Clarias magur; assembly: GCA_013621035.1. Classification (NCBI taxonomy): domain Eukaryota; kingdom Metazoa; phylum Chordata; class Actinopteri; order Siluriformes; family Clariidae; genus Clarias; species Clarias magur. The sequence continues at coordinate 1,623,905 of QNUK01000126.1, read as the reverse complement.
TCATGTATCATGGATTAGTATAAATATACAGTAACCGTTCATGCTAGTGCCGGAACTACCGTCTGAGCCATGCGGAATTGTACTGTAAAATAGTGAGTTTTTTTTTTTTTTCCATCATAACTTGCACTAACCTACAGAACATAAAATAAACTGGTTTGTCCGAATGATGATTCCTGTGGGTCACATTAACATGTTTTTTTTTTTTTGTTTGTTTGTTTGGTTGGTTGGTTTTTTACAAGAGTATGTAAATGAGTTTGATCTCATACAGCGACCTACAGTCACATCAGTCTCAGTGTCGAGTGCAAGATCATGATGCAAGGTTGTGTTCAATGGAAACTTGTTTATAAGAAACTAGCTTATAAACATTATAAGCTCCACTTGCTGGTCATGTATTAAATATAAACTGCTGGGTTTTTACGCTGTGAGGCAACTTTAAAATCTCAGTCGATAGTCACCGAATCCATACATGCCTAAATATGTTTAGTCACAGATGTGCAGTACGTATAGAGTGAAGGCGAGCGCGAGATGGAGGTGTAAAGCGCCATATAAAGATCGCTTGGACCTCATGAAAAGGGAGTTTGTCAAAAGTAAAGGATGGTTTTTCAATAAAATGCGAGGACTACCATGCCAAAAGTGCTATCGAGTGATTATTGTGCTTGTGAACAGAGGAGTAAGTATATGAAAGAAAGAGAGAGAGAGCGAGCGAGATGTAAACATGTGTTAGATTTTCAGCGGGCCTTTAGAGAGCAGCTCAGCACCAGATGTACACGCTGAGGATGAAACATAATAGAAAATGGAGGAAAAAGACTGACGTACAAAAAACTGTGTGTGTGTGTGTGTGTGTGTGTGTGTGTGTGTGTGTGTGTGTGTGTGTGTGTGTGTGTGTGTTTGCTTGGCTGCTCCTGTCTGATCGATGGCGCTCTGCAGTCATGCTGAGCGTCCAGAAGGATCCCAGAGTCTCAAGCGCAGCAGCAAGCACCACATGAGCGCATCATCACACACACACACACACACACACACACACACACACACACACATACACACACACACACACACACACACACACACACACACACACACTCGCACACGAATTTACACACAAAGAGAAATCTTTAGAGTGTGCGTGGGTGTGTGTTTCCCAAATAATGCCTGGACTTTCTTATGATCAAGATCTTCTCTGCACTGTACCTTCACCATTTTCTGTCATTTATACTATTTTCATCCAAAATGATTTATTTTATATTTTATTATTATTCACTTTGGAGATCAAACTCGTAGCCATGGCAGTAAACAGGAGTGTGTATGTGTTTCTTCTGCCAGAACCTTGATACATATTCAAGAACATAATTTTTTCACCCAACGGGTCCATGACTGGTGTCAGGAGTTTGTTGAAGTTAGGAAGCAT
>QNUK01000126.1:1615000-1620000 GCA_013621035.1 Clarias magur | reverse complement strand
GTGCCTGAATGCCAGATTGGTCTGGTTAGCATCAGATGTGCGGCTCAGCGCTTCAGATTGAGAGGCGACGGCTTCTTGACATGGCCGCCTGTTTAAGAGGCGTCTCTGGAGAGCGGCGCGGACGCCGCTCCGTGCCACACGGCCATATGCCTGCAATATGGCTCTCCCTGAAAGCACGCCGTGCCCATAATTATTGGCACCCTTTATAATAAGAATTTAAAAAGCGAGCCAAGAGCAATACACACAGTGAGATTTGATTTCATCACCCTTTCACTTAAATTTAAAGAGAAATTTTTTTTATCAAAAAGTAAATAATATTAAATTAAACTCTAATAAAAAACTATTAAATAGTTGTTTTTTTCTCTCAGGAATATGTGTGACCAAAGTATTCACACCTCTAAGGAAAGAAAAAACCTTTAAAGAAAAAAAAAACATTTGCTTTAAGTTTTCAGGAACCGTTGTTACTTGTAGCCCTTAGAATTTTTAATAGTTTTTTACTTATTTTTTTGTTGCTGTTTTTTATTTTTTAATAAACATATATAGGGCTCCAGATTGTGAAGTATAGAGTGACGTATCTTTTTTTTTTTTTTTTTAGCACAAAATATAATGAACTGAATGTTAGTTAATTTTAACCAACTATACAAACATGACTGAGCAAAAAATGAAATAATGTCACACAGGCAAAGAAATAGCACAGTTACACATGATGACGTGTTTTTATTGTAATTTTTGGTTGTTTCCATGACCAGAAAATAATAATAATATGCTCATGTTGCGACGTCTATTACGTCAATGACTTTTTTTCTACCTGACGTATCCAAAAACCCAAATACACAGTTTGTCTGAGGCCTCCACATTACCACGCACCGGCAAGGTTATATAAGCACATACATTAGACATATGTTTTAGTTGTCATTGGCCCATGCTGTTTTTCTCTTGAACATATTAAGTTAAAAAAAAAATACATCTTTATCACAGTACGACAAGGATCCACAAAAATACCACAAATTTACAAACTACTCTAGCAAAAATTATACATACTGTAGCTGCAGATTTACTAATCTCTAACCCTGGAGACTCCTTCCATGTATGTACAGTAAATATACTAATCTAATCACTACTGTCAAAGCAGCTGTTGTAGAAAATGAATCAACACCTTCTGAAACAATCAGATTTGAGAATCATAGAACAGTAACGTGTGAGAAAATACAATAAAAATGACACCTTAAAAAAAGATTTTGATTGTAGTGGATATGTGATATGATATATCCCAAATTATCTAATATGGATTATAAACGAATTAACGAACAAATGCATAATTGAATAAATTAATAGGATTAATGAATCTTTTCCTAAACATATCATAGTTTCAAATTGTCTTCTTTTATTGGCAGATCATTTAAAGAAACAAAATTATCTGTCAATAGACTAAGTAAGTTTCTTAAAAAAGATGTTAATAATCTTATATTTGGTTTATTGTAATCTTGTTTGTTTGTTTTCAAAACAAATGGGGCCATATGGAGTTTTCATTTGCTAAAATGTCATTTGTTTGCAGTAATTTCGAATATTTTGTTACAAACTGGATGCAGAAATCCTTAAAAATATCAAAATTACCACTTGGTACAATAAACCCTCAACCAGATGTAGTGTCTATAAAACAAACCATACATTCTGTACATGTTTACACTCACGTTTTGACGTCAGTCTCCAAGTGACGATAAGCTTTAAACAAACGGAATAAATATTTACTTTGCGTATCAGAGGAAATGCGCTCTGATCCTCGGATTTCCTTGTTATGAGATGTTTTTTTTCCCTACAGGGAGGTGTGTTTGTGTGTGTGTGTGTGTGTGTGTGTGTGTGTGTGTGTGTGTGTGTGTGTGTGTGTGTGGTGTGTGTGTGTGCGTGTGTGTGGTGTGGTGTGTGAACCATCCTGGCTACACACGACAGGCATTAAAATGCAGAAGGAGCAGGTAATCAATAGTGAGGAAACAGGATACACTCGACAGGAAATGGGAACGGAGCATACGAGGCGAATACGAGGCTCAAGCGAGCTCTAAAGGTTTAAGGCCGTAAACTGGAGAAACAGTCCACTGGTTTACTTCCTAAATCTCCAAGCTTGAGCTAACCTCGTGATTGTGCTTATAAAGCATTATAACACAACATTTATTTATTTTTTAATTTATTTTGGAACTTGGAGACAATGTACAACAAGTTTTAATGATGTCTGTCTAAAAAATAATTTCTTGCGAGAGTCCGGGTTTCTTAATAATTAACAGTAATAATAAATAAATAATTGATTTAATAATATAATAAATAAATGCACATCATTTAAAATTATGTGACATTTAGTCTTTTATTTATGCTACTTATTTATTTGAAATGTGTAAGTGTAAATGTGTGATTACACAGGCGTAATTAAAATACAATTATTTTTAGTAGCTTGTTTCCATTTAATAAATTATTGTATAAAATATACAAGATCTATTAGATGAGCTTATATTTTGTTTCAGTATGTTTTAAACTTCAGCAATTTAGTAAATAATTATACAAAAAATTAAATATCTTAACATATTGTTATATGTTTAACATATATTTGCACTATCTATCTATATACACACACACACACACACACACACATTATACATACAGTACAAGCACACAATATATACACACGTATATATGTGTGTGTGAAATATGTTTTGTTTAAATTGGAAAATTGAGAAAAGAACATTTTCATGTTCTCAATAAATAAACAAATAAACAAGAATCACCTTTCATGGTTCCACTTCTTGCTTTCCTTTAACCTTTAACTTTAACCTAAATGAACCTTAATCAACATTTGGCAGTATTTACCAGTATTAACATTGGTCACACTTACCCCAAGGATTTTATGATAAATGTATTTATTTAAATCACAAAGGACTTAATTAAACAAATCATTAAAGCTTACCACATAACAAACCATTATCAACCCAATCATGCTTCTTAAAGAGAGAGAGAGAGAAAAAAACCCTGTGCTTTTGATATTTAACCATCATGGTGTAATTATATGAATTCCTCTAATAAAGCGGTACTTCTTGTACGGTGCTGGTTTTCGGGGGTCTGGTTTTGATTGACAGCAGCGATAAGTGCTCGGTGCTAATGAGGCGTAAAGAAGAGCCGATTCCATGAGCCACTACTTCATGATGCTAATTAATAGAGCGTTGATTGGACGAAAAAAGGCCGTGGCACCGGGGCAGGTGGCGCTTAATGGAGTTCAAGGAGGACTGGGAAATGGAGGAGAGGTGGGCGGAGCGAATAAAAGGATGCAATTTGCCTTTTTTCTCCTTGACCTTTTTGAGCTGAGCGCTAAGCGGGACAAGCTGTGACCTGGAAGGTATTAGCGGCGCAGGTTGTAGCAGGATCTCGTGTTGCACATGATTTAGATGGAGTGTTAATGTGTGTGGTTCAGTTAGCTGAACAATAATGCTTAGGTTTCATGGATATTTCTAGACTTAGTATTTTTATTATTTCTTCTTAGCTGTATGTTTATCTATGTATCAGTTTATCTTTGCGTGTGTGTGTGTGTGTGTGTGTGTGTGTGTCCACTTGGGCTTTTGCCCGTATGTAATCACTCTCAGCTGCAGTTATGCGGCTTGCTGTGTCGATTTGTGATGCAGTATTTATTGATTTGTCAATACTTACATGGCGTTTTGGCACCGTAGGCTTGTAGCTAAAGGAACAATGTGATTTGATAATGCAGCTCCCTCCCCCTCAGTTCCCACGGCTAATAAATTCAAATGAACTGCTTACACACACATGTTGGAGGCATGTTTACACACACAAACACCCCCGCCCCCCCCAACACCCACACAGGACATGTTATAAGCAGGCTATAGATTTTTCTGAAACTTGAAGGTATGCTTGTTGTGGAGCCTTGCTTTCTCTCTCTCTCTCTTTCTCTCCCTCACACACACACATGTAAGCATGTACCTCTTCGGCTGTCCACCTGATTAATATTTTTATTTACACAGACACACATGAAAGAATTAGAAACGGTTAATTTTATTGTACATTATTTATTCTGCTCATAAATGACTAACATCCGCCATTAAGCACCAACATTTACAAACATCGCCCATTAAACTTCAATATTCACCAACAAACACCATTACGCACAAAACAAGCACCAACAAACACCAACATCCATCATTAAGCACCAACATTTACTGTACCAACAAACACCATTAATCACCAAAAAACACAATCAAGCACCAACATTCACCAACAAACACTAATATTAAGCACCAAGATTCACCAACAAACACAGACATATTCCATTCAGCACCAACAAACACCATTAAGCACCAACAAACATTAAGATTCTCCATTAAACACCTCCATTCAACAACAAACACAAATATCCACTATTAAGCACTAGCTTGCATGAGCAAACACCAACTACTATCAGGAAGCACCAGCAAAACCACCATCCACCATGAAGCACCAACAAACACCATTAGGCATCAACAAACACCAGTACCCACCATTAGACACCAACTTTACCAGCAAACACCATTAAGCACCAACATTCACCAACAAACACCATTAATTACCAACAAACACCTTTAATCACCAACATTCAGCAACAAACACAATTAATTACCAACAAACACCTTTAATCACCAACATTCAGCAACAAACACAATTAAACACCCACATTGACCAACAAACATGACGTTTCCCATTAAACACAACAATTAAACTATCCAAAAAGCATTCATCAACAAAATTAACCCCCATCAGACACCAGCACACACTATCAGCAGTATTCACTATCACACACGAACATCCATGATCATTTATTTACCACAATTTAACCATCAAGATTCAAGCACAAGACTCCAGACAGCAGATGCGAACATTCACCATTACACACCATCATTAACCATCAGTCACCAGCATTCATCATCACAAATCAATGTTCACCATCAGATACTCATCATCACACATCAGTATGT